>JAQQZR010000004.1:11669434-11695301 GCA_030068235.1 Notoglanidium macrostoma
CACACACACACACACACACACACACACACACACACACACACACACACACACACACACACACACACACACATGCACAAGCACAATCACACATTACATTCGGGTCAGAGCCCGCCAAACAGTTAAACACAATATTTCTTTTAAATGATTTTGGTTTCAACAAACGGCAGAGACGCCATTCTTAATTAATTAATTAAATAAAAAGGATGCCTAAAATATTGCTATGCAGTAAAATCCGATATGAACCAGGCCACTAACATATTAATCTAACATAATGCAACATAGCATAATAAAATATTAAAACCAGCATACAATATTCCTATACGAGTCTTCAGAGAGCACTTTATTCTAGTCAGGATAGGACACCAATCCAAGTTTCTTACACACACAGACACACACACTCTAGTAACTGGAACTCAGGACTGAACCCCGGACCCTGGAGCTGTAAGGCAACACCACTTTCTGCTACATCGGCCGTAAAAACCCAGATTTACTCTTTTGTTAACTATGGACATCTTTCACTGGTTAATACTGGCTTTTATACTTACATTCTCTCTTTAAACAATGTCCATATTCTATAACCTCAACTGCCTTACTACATAGCCACACAGCATGTGTAGCAGTTTAATATGTTCTTCCTTTTTTTTCCTCTCCTCCTGTGTATTGATCCAATATCTGAAAACTCTAGTGTTACTTTTACATATTACATTTCATTGCCATGAAATTGCTATGAAGAGAGAGGAAGAGAGAGAGAGAGAGGAAGAGAGAGAGAGAGAGAGAGAGAGAGAGAGAGAGAGAGAAATGCCCCCTTCCTTATTCTTAGCCTCATGTAACTGAGCACCATCAGGTGCACTATAAGTACCATGTTATTTTGAGGACGAGACCTTAAACAACCATGTGAACATTCTAGTGTATATGTAATTCATTAATGTAATTTTGATTAGTTATTTATTTAATTACAACATTAGGCCAATGCAAGCAGCCATCCTCAACATGTTAAAAAAAATAATGAAATAAAACCTTTATACTTTTCTGTATAAACAAGCAAAGGGCTTCCCCTTATATCTCTCTCATACGGAGCCTTGACTAGTTGCATGGCCTCTGCTCCCATGTAAATGAAACAAGGCAATTTCCACTAATGTGAGCATGCTGGTTATTCTGACATGTCCTAGTTGAGTATTTTGTGAGTGCTCTGGTGAACCTGTCGAGAGCTTTATGAGCCTATTTACTGGAAAAATTGGATTCCCCATTAATAACACTCCAAACCCATTCTAATCTCTCAATATAATAACCACAATAATTTCTGTCATATTGTACTCTTCTATTGCACAGACACAAACAATTACACCACACACACAATTACAGCACACACACACACACACACACACACACATGCGCACGTTATTACCTCACTCTCCTTATCAGGATCTCCCTTACTTTTGACATGATTAACAATGCAGCTAGTTAAGGCTATATGCTACATCTAAAGCTAACCCTAAACCATTTTCAAGAATGTCGCTACAGTGTCAAAAGTGTATCCGACAGATATATGAATCACACACACACACACACACACACACACAATGTAAGTAATCTAAATGAATGGTACAGTTGTGCACAAAGCTAGCAGTATGCATGTAGTGACTAGCATGTGACTAGCAAATGATAAGCAAACACACTTTTTTCTCAACATCCAGATTGAACTCGTTGACATGCAGCCTACATCAGAAAACCTTTCCCTTACAAACTCTATTCACTTTCTCTCTATAAAAAAAGACATTTCATTTTAGAAAAAGAAGAAGAAAAGGAGCTGAACAGACATGTTCCATATTTTATACTAATTTTGTTTTAAGTATGGAAAGAGTGGACTGTAATCATTGCATGCATCTTGCTGGCTGACGTTTATTATCTCCATATTTCGGCTTCAGCTGCTTGCAATAAAATGCACCAGAGTACGATAAACAATTCCAGACGATTCCAGAAACCACGTAGGAAACCATGTGGGAATCTTTTCAACTGCTGCTGTCTTTAAATGTACAGCATAAAAAAAACAGGCCATGTAAGGCACAGATGAACAGACAATACCTGCAAAATCTTATTTAAAAAGCCCAATAAAAATAGTATAATAAAGCAGTGCTGGCTGCATTAACACTAGCAACAGTCCTGTGAATGGGAAATGCCAGAAGAACCCAGTGCCATTCTTTCTTTCAAACTGGCAGATTGGCAGATCCACAGCATTCAATATTCAGGAGAGGAAGGCATAACTTGAATGGATTTGAAACGAATAGGCCAATTGCTCCTCAGCGATTTAGAAAAGAGCTGATAGATGGGTACGGAAAAAAAGAGAAAAAAACATTGTATGGTTCATCTTGTCAGCCATGGATGCCTAATTCTCCTTTTATGACCACAAACCTGTCAGCCTCAATCCACATTTCCACAGGCGAGACACAGGAACGTGACGGGAATCAAATAAAATCAACTTCATCCACTCTTGACTTTGATTTGGCATGGTGACTATTTTTAGCCCCAAACTGCCTTTTCAGAAGCAGTGTCATTTTACAAACAAGAAACTCACAAGCCATTCGTAATTATTATATTTTAGAGCACACTACAGATTAATACATTTTCTTGCACGTTGCAGTTTGATTAATGCAGCTTGAGATGTAATTTGTCATGCATAAAAACTATTTTACATCCATGAGCAATGAAATGAGACAGTCTCTTACACTGGGTACGAAGGATCTAAATAGAGTATGAAAAATTTATACAAATATGTGACACTAAGAGCTGAATTGGCTCTTGGCTGGATGAGCTCACAAACTCACACCATAGACAAGCTGGTACACACACAGCCTTGATGCTTGGCTCAGCTTGTGAGATCCTTAAAGAGGTTTTTGTCCATGCAGGTGGTGGAGTGTTTAAGACAGCGAAATGGGAAAGCCGTGGTGAGGAATGCAGGATGAGGGCAGGAGACCCTTGTGTTTTTACACAGCCATGCCACACTGGAAAAACCTGACCTGACTGGAGAAGAATTCATCAGCTGAAGCTTGCCTTCTCAATTTCACTGTGCCTCAACTGATGAGCCTTATGTATTAGACAACACCTACATACGATTTCTGCTACAATTTTCATTATGAAGGAACAGCATTAAAGGTGCAGTCTGCAGTGTTCGAAAGTATTTCTAATCCTTTAATAATCATGCAATTTTAAAGAGACCTTTGGAACTCTGCGACTTTTGTAATATTGCCTGTCTACAGGCGTTTCTTCATTTTAGGCTTTAGTTTATAGTTTTCTAACCTTCACCCCAGCCAGAACACAGCTGCTCCTTTCTGCTTGTTTTTCCCCTAATAAGCAACGAGCTGAGGTGCCAAGAATGCTTATAAAACCTAGCAGAAAGAAGAAACATATGACCACAAAATCACAAAATGCAGTAATGTTTGGATTGATAAGCAACCAGCTGAGTGCATACGTTTATTTTATACAACTGTTATGCAATCATAAAAGCATGTCTGCTTTGCAGTATACTGTTTAGAACTACAGTAGAAGATACATTCTGGTGACTGACTGCTTTTCGTAGGTCTGAGCAAAAGCATACAGATCAAAAACGGTCTTTAGACTCTTATTACTCACAGGAAAGGAAATCAATTAGTCTAATCAAATGAAAACACAAAACACTTAACAATGAAAATAAATAAATAAAAAATGTCTAAAGTATTTGAAAAGTACAGCCTACATACTGAAAGAGTTTAAAGGTCCACTATGTAGGATTTTGATCTATTAACCGAAATGGAGTATATATATTCCATAATATACTTATGTAATTCATAAGTATGTTTTCATAAGTGTATGATTACCTGTAACCAGGAATCATTGTGTTTTCGTAAGCTTAGAATGAGCCCTTTGTATCCACACAGGTTGCAGGGCCACCTCTACGGAGCTGCCATGTTGCGCTGCTACAGGATCTCAAAATGGACAAACCTCTAGAGAGCGCCTTCTGAGTTGCACGTTTTTACAAGTGGCAGCGTGAATCGGGAAGGCAACAGCAGAAGGACAACAAATTTTTTAAATAAGGAGGATCCTACTTATTATTTTGCAAAGAAAAAGGCAAAAGGAGTTTGAACGTAAGTACTTGGATGAACACTATGGGCACCTGATGGCCACCGTACATTCTAATACACACTTGGAAAGGCAGAGGTAAGGCAGGGACATTCAGGTGGTTGAATCCAGGTGGTGAACCTTTAAATGGTGACACCCGGCACAATCCTCCATACTTGGATACTGATATAGAAATCAAAAACTACATTCCACCTGTTGGCATACATGTAACTGATTCCTATTTCTATCATCCAGATCCAGCCAACCTTTTTTGTAGCATGAAGACTAACTGATCATGTGATACTGGTGAATTACACAATTCAACAGATGATTACAGGCAGGTCTGAAGGCGTATGATTTTGGATAGGACGTACGGATAACATTAGCTAACCAGCTTTTTTCAGATGTGTGGCAAGCAACAGTAAATATCAGCTGGACAAAAGTCTGGTGTGAGCACTAATTAATAATCAGCAGCTCCTCCATTCAAGTGCCTACAGTCCCTTCTTCTTTTTTCAACTGCCTTACAAGAACAAGTTTTGTAAATTTGCAGGTCGAAGTTCACTTAGATAAAATCCACATAGAGAGAAATAACCTCTACCAGAAGCAAATGCACGTCTTTACATTTTCTCTTCATTTTTGTTTGGTCTTTCAGCTGCCTCTCATAACACAAGGAGCCATAGATGTGTATACATAGTTTCACCAGATTAGTTTTTTTTAGTTTCACAAGAAATGCTGGGATGGTTGGGAAGAAAGGGTAGTCTTGTCAATGTTTTCATTGCAAATGCAATTCACCATGCAGGCGGCAGAAAATTATGAACTGCTACTTCAAGTAAGAAGCACCAAGGGACAATAGGAGAGATGGATATCAACCTCATCTCTTTATCAAAGGTTTTGAATGAAGGAAATTAATTTCAGAAATACATAATGAAATATCTGGTTGGGTGTGGGGGTCTCCTGTCAAAAACACCCCTTAGTAACTTGCTACAGTATGTCTGGTCCATTTAAATAATGCAAGCCTTGGTTTAAAGTTGCTGATTTTCAAATAAGGAGCACTTAGCATGTTTTCCAAGAGGTTTGATCCATCCAGCAAAGCGCTACTGAGCCGTTTACCAAAACCACATGAATCCTTGTGTGAATCCCGTGCCTCGTTAGTCTATTTTTCAGTATACGGCTGTAATTTACACCCCTTAAAAAGGAGAGCAAATTCTCTAATTATGATTCCATTTAATTTTGGGGAGAATATGAAAAAAAAACAGGAATGAGGAAATATGGAAAGGGACCAGGATTCCTCTAGCAGGAGTCATGAGGTGGTGATAAACAGATGTGGACATAGCCGATTGCCTCCCAAGCAGCCTGTCAGAGAGCATGTCAGTGTGCTGACTGTGATGGACACTGACAGACACAGATACCTCCCTCTGACTTCCAGTTTCGAATCCACTATTCCAGCTGCTTACAGTATACAAATCAGAACTGGCATGCGTGTTGTATTCAGACAGTATTCGTTTTTCAGCGCGATGTCTGTTATGAAATAGATGCATGTCTTATCAGTAATTAAACTATGAATTAACACAACACAATTACATTTCCAGTAATATTTACTTTTCTTTTTTTCACCTCAAAGTGAAGACAGTGCGCAGATGAAGTGATATGACTCATACCAAAACATTTTATGACTCTTGTAAATTATTCAGCATTTTATGAGTGCTGGAAGTATTATTTATGTACACATAAATCTGTGTGTTGCAGCAGTTTACACCCCATTTAAACTCTTGAGTGTCAGTGTTATAAAAATGTGTTAAAAACACATTTCGAACTTATCTAAATCCATTCCTTCATTTCAGGAGGCCTGAGCTGCATTTTACATGTGTAAATACATCGGCCTCTTCATTTCTGACAACCAAAAAGCTCTTACAAAACTGGGGGAGCATGTCAAGTGGATTTTCAATGAAATGAAATCAGGTATAAATGTATAAATGAGCTCAGAATATTTTCCAATTGAAGAAACACCTGTGTGTAAAATTGCAGATGGAGAACCGAAACTGAAAAAAGTAGATATAACGGACTCCAAGAGCGGAGGGTAAACAACAAACTGCCATTTCAGATGGAAATAAAAATCACTTCATTTGTTAAGGAAGTCATCACCACTACCTTCCATAATGAAAAATTCAGGTCGGAGTGGGAGAAAAAAAATCTACTTCAGCATATCTTAGTTTAGTTATAAGTGAGAGAAAATAAAATCTTTTGGCATTCACCAAATTCTATTCATAGACAGCTGAATTCCACCCACTTCCAAATGGCACCTTCCCAGCTAAAAACACAACAGGAACTATAAAGTACACATTGTCCAAAGAGAGGAGTGGGTGTTAATATGAGCAGGACCCTGTCTCTGGGGTGAGAATAAGAACAATGAAGAACAGGAGGAAATCAATAGTCGAGGCAGCCACTGAGAGAGAGGTATCACGCTGGTACGACCCTGGCAAAGGTGCTTTGTGGCGCTTCTACTGAAAAAGGTGACCACAAGGAATGCTATTATTTCATGTGCATATTGACATGTTTGTTTGTAGATTTGTAGGTTACACGTAAGTGTGAAAACAGGGTTTATGGGTGTATGTTCAGTACATATGCAGGTCAGATGACCATACTTTGCTCTGAATTTTTTTTAAGGCATCTACATTCACTACATTTTAAACTGACAGCCTGGTAATAACTACAAGACATAAACCTTTATTTTAACTGATCACTAATCTTTGATCTTTATTTAACATTGTATTTAAATTATTATGTTGGCATTTTGGACAAGAACTGCAATGTGATTGGGTAAACTGTCACTGAGACAAGTATACAGAGACTACCAGAGGCTACGTTCACATTACCATGCTAAAGTAACGCAAATCTGATATTTTGCCTTAATATGACACAGATTTGGCCTTTCAGGGCTGTGTGGACACAGAAAGCCGATCTTTTCCAATCAGATTTTGAGACGCTTTTATATGTGGTGCCAGATCAGATATGTATCTGATTCTTGGCCATACGACATGCATGAGAACGGTCAGATCGAACTTCCTGCGGCTCTTTCTCATACCCACACATTTCTTGATGCAGTCGTGCCATCAGTAGCTGCAAAACAAGCAAAAGCTAGATGTCTGGCTTTCGTTCTTCCTCGACCTGATCATGTATAGCTGATGAACTGTTTGCCATCCTCCAGAGCAAAATGTGATGCATACATTAGCTACTAGCATGTCCATTTTGTCTGTTTTAATACCATGAGTCATCTCACAAATATGTTTTTTGTTGTTGGTGACGCAGATGACTCAAATGCAAAAATGTATCAATGTGTGCATGCACGATTGCAGGACAGAGGCGTTCACATAACAGTTAGAAACAAGTCACTTCTTAGCATGACAGTTAGATGCAAGTAATTATGAATGTGAACCATCAAGTTAGGCAAATCTGTTCTAAGCAAAAAATTGGAATTGAACAATGAGACAATGTTAAATAACAGATATGGGATTATGCTGTTATCAGGAAAACAGGTAAACAAATAAAACGATTTTATATTTTAAATATTAATACTACTCCTCGTGAAGTTTTACATACTCTTGGCTTCTTCTCAGCCAGCTTCATGCTTTGACCTGGAGGTGTTTTACCACACAGGCAAATTTACATTTGTCTTTAAAACTAAGTTTAACCATAAAGCTTGAAAAGTTGAATATTTTTTATTCAACCCAGCGTGTCCAAAGATATTACATTATGAAATGCTTCTATAATATTAAGCTCTTTCTCTTTCGCTCTGTGTGTCTGTGTATGTGTGTACGTGTGTTTCGCTTGGGTGCATTTTGGAGCTTTTAAAACAAGACTCTGAATGCTAAGCTTACAGCCCACCCATTAGTCATGCCACTGGGCTTCCCTTGAGATCTATGCTCATATTTATCCCATTACTGTTTCCATCATTACAAACAAACTATAACGTAAAGCTCTACTTCACTTCTATATATTGTCATCAAATGAAAATTAAAATCTGACATGTGGTAAGCCCTCTGTGTGATAGAAAAGCCACAGTTCAGCGAGCCCCATCTCTCACACAGCCTAATTACCAGCTGATGACTGATGTGATGTTAACAGCTCAAAGAAAAACACATAATTCACATCATTTCTAAATAAGCAGTTGTCAGACCATTGCGTCTGCAAAACAATTGACCAACTGTTACTTTTACAGCAACAATGCCAATATTTATTTGACCAACCATGCAGAAGCTCTACTTGCTGAGCTGCGACGCAGTAGACTGGTATTCCAAAAGGTTGCTGTTAAAGCCCAAACTAGATACTAATCTACATTAATCTGCAGTGTGCACTTGGCTTCAAACACATGCCTGGCTTTTTGACTTCGTCCCAGTGAGGCAACTGTACATTGATTCAATTTTGTCAGTTTTTTGGCTTGCAGTGTTCTGCTCTCTTTGTTGCTTTTGTCTTCCTCATGGAGCCATTAAGCAAGGGCCCAGCAGGCAGCTTGTCGTTGCTCAATACTTTCAGACCCACTTGTCATTTTCCTCAATAGCCACCATTATGTGATCTTTATGGGTCTAAAGGTCAATACGAAGGCTTTCTCTCATCATGACGCATTACAGTGCTAAAAATATCACTCCGGGCCCATTTCAATGCAGCCTTGCTCCTCTGCACATCTGAATTCTACTGTAGCACTAATTAAATTTCTCTGAAATGATGAGATGGAGTTTAAAATCAGTAAATCTAATCTATCCTTAAATGTTCAGTTTACTATAAGGATAACAATTCACTCTGAAAGAGCAGCAAAGTCAAGATCATTAGCTCCAGCGGAGGCTGTGGACGTCTGCGGTGTCCCATTCGGTCTCCTCCTTCCATCTGAGCGCCGATCATCTTTCGCGTTGCTCACTGGATTTAAGGAGTATAGTATAAATCTCGCTTCATGCCCAGGGAGCTGCGGTCCAGAAGAGGTTCACCGCCACCACCATGAGTCGCATAGCAACTGGAATTTACAGCCTCGCCAGATCCGTGGAAACCCAGCGAGCGCTTAAGTCAATCAGAGGATCTATTCTGTGGGTTGCAATCCCCCTTAGAAAATAAAAGGTATACATGTTATCTTTTTTAGCTCTAGACTCTATCCTGATCTGGGTGGATGAGGACTCTTGTGAGCCGTCATGGATGTGCTTTTAAGAGCGACCTGACATTCATTCAGCTGACTAAATATAATTAATTACATGCTTTTGTTTGAAGTAATTTAGTTTAAAGTGACTTTCCCATACACTGTGACAAAGAAAATATGAAAAGGCTGTTCAGTCTGCTGGCATTTACAAGACATGTTTAGTCATTAATCCTGCTGGCACCTGAACCTTTCCATCAGTCTGACCCTGACTCACATTCTTCATTCATCTCGTCTTTCTAGCACAATATCGCTGCTGTTTAGTTAACAGAGACTTGTGGAAAGATCCTTCTACTCTAAATGAGTGCATTCCTATAAAAAACGGAAACTGTTCTAAGTGCCAGAACAGCATAATGAACCCACAGTTCTCCTTGCTATGTAATGGCAGACAAACAAATAAGCAGCGATTCTTGTTTTTTTCAGGCTGTAAGTTAATTTAAAGTAAATAACTAACTGTAGACAAACTATGCTGTTGCTATTACTGTTGCAAAAAAGATGCGATTTGTGCTAACAGTTATTAGAAGCAGAGTTGTGCCATCAGGACTGGACGTAAAATGTATGTCTGCCTAAAGGCTGGCCTTTGATTATTACAGATTTAAAGCATTACACCAACTATGAAAAAATAATATAGTTTGATTGGCTGGAGAGCAGGATGCTCTGAAATGATATTCACATTTAGTTTAACTTGTGAATATATACGTATGTTATAGACCTAGCTTGGTAAGAGTGGGTACACTACCGCTGCAATGGTGCCTACTTCTTGACTTGTATTGTCATATGACTCACTAACTTTCTGAATATAAATCTTAGACCACAATTTAGCCTAATCATGACCAAGTGAGACTATAACCTCAAATAAAATAATTGTTTTCTACCTGAACTTCATCGAATAAATAATACGAAATAACAAGTAGTTAGTAAAAGCTAATTGCTTTTCATGTAATGCTAGACAATATAGGCAAAAGCATCATCATGTGTTCATTAGAACAATAAAATAAAACTTTTATACAAACCTTTAAACATTAAATGCCTTGCACAAACACAACTTCGACGTTTTTGTTACATCTGGATTTTTTCGGAAATATGTTTACATGTGAAATATGTGTTACTGCCTCACAGCTCCATTGTTCGATCCTTAGCTGTGTGGATTTCACATGTTGTCCTTGTGTTCATGTTGGTTTCCGTCCACCTCCTAAAACCATGCCTGTAGTTGGGTTGGCTAAGCTAAATTACCCCTAAAGGTGAATGTGTGTGCATTTCAACCTTGTATTGGACTGGCGTCACATCCAAGGTGTATTCCTGTCTCACGCTCAGTGTTCCTGTAATAGGCTGCGGATCCACCCTGGCCAGGACAGAACCAGGAAAGCACTTACTGGAGATGACTGAATGGATGTTTACATCTTGTCCATCAGCATCAGTTCATTTCACAGTGCATAAAGGGAAGATCAGTATGGCAGCTATGTGGCTTCATGTTGCTGCTATAGAATGACATTATGAGCCATATAGTTCTAATGTGTATATTTGTACATATAAACTTCTGAGACTCACTTCTGAAGGCCATGACAGCCAAGCTTCAGACTATAAATGCTGGTAAATGACTAAAATCCCCTCTGACCACACAAAGGAAGCCAGTATACTTGAGCAAAAGTGGGAGTGAATAGACCGAGAAACCGACCGAGTAATATATTAATCCTTTTCTTTTTTCTTTTACAGTGACAATTATTAAGTCAGCAGAGGATTCTTTAACCCTGAGAGATCACCATTGATTAAAAGATATAAATATTTAAACTCGTAATATCCTCATTTGATAAGTTAAATTCTTCTTCAATTATAATGCATCAGGGTAAAGGCTGACCACATTTCCAACAAAGCAGGCTATTCAGGTTTGTTTTTTAATTCCAAACCGGACTTCACTTCATTTCTGTAAGCCAACTTCTTCCACCCTTTTCCTACTCAAGCAACAGGTGGGAGGGAAAATTCCAGCAACTCTGAAAAGCTCACACCACAGCATGCCCGCTAAGCTGTCGTCTTCTCAAACAGCAAGCAGCGCACAACCTTTAGATGCAAGGCTAAAATAGATCTATCATGAGAAATTAAGCTCCCCTTCTCTATCAGACAGTGTGCAAATTACACACCAATGCAAGAATACACCGGAAACACCTGCATGCTTGGGGCACCGTGCTGATTTCCAGCTGTAAAAAAAAAAAAAAAAAAAGAAAGTGTTAACGTTGAGCTGCTGGGAGCCACAGCGATTCAGTCATACTCCGTCTGATTAGCAGATATTTCCAGTCTAATTCGTGCATGTTAGGCAACCTGCAGAACCTGGGAATGAGGCAGCAATTTCTCAGGAGATTGTGGACCCAGCTGGTTCTCAGACTACCTTCCTGCTCCTATTACTCACTCAATCATGGAGCCAAGAGACCCCAAGCACTAAAACACCTGAGTCGGCCTTGAATAGATGTGTCCCTGAATAAGCATATCGTCCCAAGCAACCAGAGGTGATGTATAATACACAGATGGTGTGGAGGATGGGAATAGATATGAATCCAATAAAAAGGAGGATGATCTTGTAGGCTGAAAGCGCTATAAAAACATGAGGAAATGTTTGCTCATGATTTACAAATCACTCCAGGTTTATAAATAAGCATGAAGAAGCTGTGGATTCTGTCTCTGAAATCTATAAAGTAATAATTACCCAAGAATAAACAAATGCCTTCTCAAATCTTTTCTCACACAAATATGCGAAAGGAAAAAAAAACGCAAGAGAGATGTTTAGTGCGTTTCTTGGAAAGACTTCACTTCCACCAGAAGCGTAGTGCTGTTAAAGAGGGACAGAACCGGATAGATAAGGTTTATCTAGACAGCACTGGGGCTGTGCAATAAGGGTTCACCCTCTTAAGTTCTGTAAACACATAGATTTCTCTTCGCCTGGGCTGATCCTCCAGCATTTACACCCACGCATTCACATTCCACTCCCTTTCCTGAGTGAGAGAACGCACACTTTTGAAGCTTTAAAACTTCATTTCTCGGAAGCATAAAGCCAATTAAAATCAATTAACAATTAAATCTTTCTAACACGCTCTCCTGTTTCCTCTTTTCTCCAGCCTGAAAATGTAGCCATGAATAATTTAGTGAATAAAGTGGAAAAAGAAAAACACTTCTTCCTGGTTAGCGCAGTAAAGTGAAAGTTCACAAGTAAGCCAAGAACATAATCACAAAGTCAGGATGTGATGATGCAGTTGTAGTTTCCTTGTAGGACACTGCTGCTGCTATTCATTCTGAAGTTACGAAGCGCAGGGGATTTTGAAAGGAGATTGCTCGCACCAGCCATTGGTAGAGCTTTTACAAACTGAAGTACTATATTTGCTTTGAAAGAGCCCTTTATAATGGCCTTTACTGAAGGGACTAACTGCTATACAATACTCGGAGATTCTTTGCAAGACTTGTGCACTGAATGAAAAAATGGTAGCATCGACTGCCATGTAATGATTCGCCATTAAATGTAGGTCAAGTTCAAAAACAAAACATGTTAACACTATATTGGGCTATAGTAAATTGCAGCAAGTAAGAAAGACCCGATATTAGCTGTTTAAGTGCGTGTTCTGTAACCGACCTTTCGAAGCAAGTTCACCTTTGTATTTGTTACTTAATCAAGGAGGTTGAAAGTAGGTATTTATTTTCATTCACTGCACATGGCAGATATCTGAATAGCAAAACTGTCCATGTATATAGCTAGTACAACCATTAAACATTTACACAAACACAACATCCATCCATCCATCTATTATCTATACTGCGTTTTCCATCTGGGTGGCGGGGAAGCTGGAGCCAATCCGAGCATCTTCGGACGAGAGGCGGGGTACACCCTGGGCAGGTCGCCAGTCCACCACAGGGCCAACACAGACAAACAGCCACACACGCTCGCATTCACACCTATGGGCAATTTAGAGTAGCCAGTTGACCTAATCTGCATGTCTTCGGACTGTGGGAGCAAACCGGAGCACGCGGAGGAAACCCACGCACACACGGGGAGAACATGCAAACTCCAACACAACATACAAAATACTATTTACTTATTTGTACATCATTTGCAATTTATAATTTAGTCTAGATGCAGAGCAAATAAAGTGCAAAGCTAGGTAAAAACCTGTGCTTTTTTGCTGTTTTTCACACTTGTTAACTTTAGTTGAGGTGCGGGTCGCTTTTGTGTCACTAGGACATGCAGAAATAATGATGAATTATCCTTACGAACTCCTACAAAGTCTCACTTTTCTATATTTATTATATTCTTTAATTTATTTACTCTCTCAAATTGCTTCATATCCTGGTTTCTTCTTCGCCTTCTTTTGTACTACATGAATATCAATTAAACAATCTCTCTTAGCAATGAAGGGCACTTGAAATAAAAAAGACATTCAATTCTGACTAGTTATGACATTGCTCCTCTTTTATTAAGCATTAATGCTTTATTACATTTTCTGTGTAGGCATCGAGTGCCCTGTGTGGGAGCTAGTGGAAAGCGCTATAAGTGCTGGAATCCGTTTTGAGCGCTGAATTGATTAAGGCCAATGGACAGCTTTTCCAATCAATCACAAGTCCAAAGGACACGCTCAAGCGTGGCAGACAAGCAGAGCTTCCAGAGCTACAAAATAAGACAGAAAGTTTTGATCTAAACACAAACAGAGTGGAGAACAAGAAACAGCTTTTTCAGAGCTCTATGGATTTCTTCCTGTTTGGACTGTACTGTTTAATTGATTTGTATAGATTGCTCAGCACAGTATGAGGAATTCACTTATGTGTGACCTTTGCACAAAGAAGAAATCTAGTTTTTATTTAAAATCACCTTCTTAGTACAGACATAATGTTACATTATCAGTCACATTTTGGCACCATATGGTGTTTCAGTTTTAATGAGACGCTTTCAGAAGCTTAAACAGCAGAATAAACAAGCTATTTCCTTGCAGTCAGACCTAATTCGACCCAGCGCAAGGCCACTCTGGACCACTTCAGGACATTTCTCTATTTTGTGCTGTCATGTAGCCCGCCAGCAATCGTCCTTATGATAAGCACATGAACAAGAAACTGCTCATGCTGAAAACTGAACTCCAGAATCTGGGGGTAAATGAACATGTGTAAGGTCTAAAATAAAAAGCAGGGTCAGGACGGGGTGTGGCATTATGGGAATTTTTTATAAACAGATATCTATCACAGAGTATTTCTATAACAGACAACACACTCCAGCAAAACAGAAGTCACTCAATGAGAAAAAAAGATTTTTTAAAAATTCTAAATATTACATAAATACACTATTTAACATAGAAAAGAGTGAAGGAATAGAGCATCATTAGGCCTCATTCACCAATATCTCCCTAAGTTTTTTCTTAAATTTGTTCTTAAGAAAGTTCCTAAGAAAAGTCTATGTCGAATTCATGACATGTTCTTAATTCACAGATTTGTTTGCTGCTGGGTTCTTATATTGATGAATCCCATTGTCTTTGTAAATAGATGGCGCGTGCCCGTTGAGCATATGGAAACGCCCCGCCAGTCCCCATAAAAGGGCACGAGAGTACAGGGCGGTGTGCACACACAGAAAGAAAAGGAGAGTTGAGAGAGAAGTTAAGAATACTGCAACGAAAATCTAAAGACGAAGGAATCCAAATGTAAAACAAACAGCAGTAGTTCTGAAGTGGAGGTGCTGCTGCAGGAAGTGAACAGCAAGCAAGCGGTCATATTAATTAATGTCAGTAGTGGATAAAAATAATAATACATAAAAAGATGCATAGGATGCTATTACTCGTTCAGTGAAAGGCGCAAGGGCACACACATTGATGTGAACTGAAGTGTTAGTGGAGTGTTTATTTGTTTGAAAAAGACCATAATGCTTTGTAATATAATGAACATGATTATTTTTTTAAAATCTTATTGTGATTTCAAGTCTAGAGTTGATGAAAACAAAAAAATTATTAACGTGTCAGCGCTCCAATGTGTGTGAGTGTGCTCTCGAGTGTGTGTAGATTCTGTTCTTACCTGAGAATAAATCCCAGATAAGAAAACATTGGTGAATGACAGAATTGTCATGAAAACTACGTAAGTGGGAACAACTGGTAAATGAGGCCCATTGAGAGAGAACGAGAGATGACATTTTCACACTAGCATACTCAATTTACTAATTTCAGGATCTTAAGAAATTAATGAACTTCACAATATCTGCCAAAACACTTGCTGATCTTTGATGCCAACCCCAAGCAATAAAACACGAAGGCATGTTTTGTTATAGGAAAATAATCAACAGTGATGGTGGTGGTGTGATGGACTTACTCCGAAGTTAATTATTTTCCATTAACAACATGTCCCGAAGAGTTTCATTCATACTGCATACTGAGTTTTATACATACTTATACTGCATGGATTTTCCAATGATAACATTTTTTGATTTATTCATGAACATGTTCCGTTTACAGTTACATTTAACACTGTGGAATGCCTGTGACACAAATTAACTCTGGTTGTCACTTATACTAAAGCAGCTCTAAACAGTTACTGAGTTACCGAGAAACCAGAAAGCAGATCATGCTGTCGAGAAGCCTTGCCTACAGTGGAAAACATCCTGACCATCACAAAGTACTTATACCCGAGACTCCTTCCACAAATGCTAAAGAGAAACCTTCATATATAAACCAAAACATTTTTCTGTGTCAGATAACCAGTTTGTTATTAGTCTTACACGGAACATCTGTCAAGCAGTTACTATAGAAACAATGACGTATTCAACAAGCACATTAATATAAATCTGTGATTTTAATTAAAGACGGGACTACTGTCAGAGCTGACAGAGAAAAATTAAACACCCTTTTGCCCGCTTCGACAGCACTGTGAAGTAATTTGTGATTATTGCTAGCAAAATGTCATCTTTGGGATAACAAACCATACAAGAAAAATGTGCACACTTCTTAATATTTGGCAGTCCTCTCCTTAGTCCAAAATGATTCCAGACTATTTGGCATGGTTTTGCTCTGGTTGTGAAAAAGAAATACCATACCATGTGGAAATAAAAACAATGAGGAAACTTAATCTGTCTCTCTGTTTCTTTTCTGTTCCTCCTCCCAATCTCCATGGTGTTAAATAATAACCATGGTGACAGAGTACCCCTCATGTACAGTAAAGGCATGTACCTGATGGTAACCATGGCATCGGCGCAGGCCCTCCTCGCCAGGCGTGCACCCGTGCAGAGAAAACAGAGTCCAACAAATTTGCCCAAGGGGACATGAAGCAGAACAATTCACCATGCACCCATCTGCTTTGCCACCCACTTCACTTTGGACATGTTATTGTGTTTGTCACTGTTCCCCAGGCTTGTGTTTTACATGAACTGAAGACCACAATGCTCTTGAACATCAGCTAAGTAAAAACCCTAAAACATAAATGCCTACACATGATATTTCTTGCAACATTCAAACATCTGTCACTGGAGAACATTTTGCAACCATGTGCGAAATAACTGGACGGAGGAGACAACTGGACAGTGAACAACACTCACCACAAGTGACTTTCACCTTCCTCAACATTCTCAGTGCTTCGTCTACAATTCATAATGATTCATTGGTAATATCACACGTTCCAAACCACTTTCCATTACCTCACTGACCATTATTCAGCTTACAATAATTCACGAATATTGACAAATAATGGCTATACTGTCAGATGAAACACCCCTAGTCGTCACACACAGGGACATGCCATGATGTAGACGATGTATAAAATCCTTACATATTGTGACTCAAAAATGCCTTACTTTTTATGTTAAACTGATCATTGATACTTAAGCCCTGTTTAACTAAAGCCCACTCGATTTTAAAATGCATCTAAAAATGCAATCGGATCACAAGTGGACAGCCAAGACACCTGTGTCTGTCATGTGTCTCCAAGGTGTCCAGATGACCACTTGTTTTCAGATTTCATTACTGCCTACTTTCCCGGTAAATCCTTGTCAGGGACGCATCAGAACGCATTACCGTTTACACTACAAAAGACATGTGGTCAAATGCATCCCAGACCACTTCAGCAAGTGGTTTGAGTGAATGCGTCTTGACTGAGTCTCGGAGGTTGTTTACATTTGATTTCAGCGGAGGTTGTTTACACTTGTTTTTATTTTTGTCCTCTAGTGATCCAAAAATCACCCAAGACATCTTTTAATATCAAGTGTAAACAGGGTCTTAGTGTTAATCATCTGTCATTAAATAATAAAAATAGACATGTTTTTACTACTGTGACCAAACTGACTTCCTTGAAACTCATCAAAGATCAAAGTTTTTACAAAAAACAGTTTGTAGCACGGTGTTGTGGAACAATTTTAGAATTAATGGAAAACTATGGTTTCGGTTTTTTTTAACATCCATGTAAATAAATTGTTTC
Organism: Notoglanidium macrostoma; assembly: GCA_030068235.1. Classification (NCBI taxonomy): domain Eukaryota; kingdom Metazoa; phylum Chordata; class Actinopteri; order Siluriformes; family Auchenoglanididae; genus Notoglanidium; species Notoglanidium macrostoma. The sequence goes on from JAQQZR010000004.1 coordinate 11,687,115, forward strand.
ACCAGGAAAATAGACTTCATCATGAGTGAGGAACATTCCAGCACTCTTAGCTATCTGACTCAGAACAGATTAATTTAATGGACTTTATGTAAATAAAGGACTCAGAATTCAACTTAATATTGCAATAACTTTGTGAATAGTGAGTTGTGGTTTCCAGTGCGTAACAAAATGTTAAAGATAAATAAATAAATAAATAAATAAATCACAAATCCCCTAACTACGCTTCACAGACCCATGGGGTTTCCCAGATCCCTGTGCGAAAAGCACTATTTTAGACACACTGATTATATCTCTGACCCGAAAAGCTTCCTGTGCCATGAACTGTATTGCAATATGAATATTGTCATATTAGCCAGCCCTCAATATTCCTGTCAACTGTCAACAGTTGCTCTATAGTGTTTACCACTGAGCAGACGGAGATTTGTAATTGGGCTCAACAACAAAAAAAAATGTTGTTTAAAAATGAACGATCACAACAGCTACTTCCTTTAAGCCAAATAAACAAGACGAGGCAAAGTTGTTCTAAAGTTGCACACCTATAAGAGGTGAAGCGCTCCAGCTGCTGAGTGTTTTGGCAGGTTGGAGAAACTCTGTTGCTCTTTACGAGTGTGAGAGTGAACGCTGCGCGAACTTTCGGTCATGTGTGCATATGATAATAACCGAAATCGCATCGATTGCGACAGTTTCTGCTCGTTCTGTCGTCTGAAGATCCGCAGAGAAGCGCACTCACCTGCACGAGACTGTGATTTCAACTTTGGTGGCGGGGACGGTGGCGTTGAGCGGGTCGAAGTCTCCTATCGTCGCCATGTTCACGAAGCTGCTGCTGCTCATCGTGGCAGGAAAACACATACACACGCGCGCGCGCGTGTACTACTGTCCAACCCCTTTCTGTGAAAACACGAAGAGCTCTGACGCCACTGAATGCATGTGTGTGTGAGTGTCAATGTGTGTGTGTGTGTGTGTGTGTGTGTGTGTGTGTGTGTGTGTGTGTGTGAGAGAGAGAGAACCGGCTCCGTGCCAAGAGGTGATGTCACGCACGCCCCAGCAGAGGCAGCAGCAGCGGCGGTGGCGCGCGCGTGTGTATGTGTGGTGTGGAAGCGCGCGCGCCAGTGTGTGTGTGTGTGTGTGTGTGTGTGTGTGTGCCGGACAGAGGAATCACGGTGCCACAAAAATTCCTGCTCGGGGGAAAAAAGTGCCTGGAGAGCCGAGAGCTCTGAACACTGTGGTAGGGAGGAACCATCTCATCATCATCATCATCATCAACACTGCTTACAACAGCTGCACAGAGGGTATTTAAAAGCATCATCGTCATACATTTATTCATCTCCAATAACCTTTATCCAGGTCAGGTTTGCAATGGAGTACAGCCTAGATGGGAAGTTTTTGAAGACCCATTGCACACACCATGCACATCCAGATTTCTCACAATTAGGGTCATATTAGAGTTGCTAGTGTTTCTGGGAGATCAGAGGAAACCGGAGAGCCTAAAGGAAACTCCCCATACATGGAGAGAACGCGCACAGGCAGTAACCCGAGCTCGGGATTGAACCAGGGACTCCAGAGATGTGAGGCAATGCTACATGCTGTGCCACAATGTTACCCAAAATTATAATAGTAAGAACAACAACAACAGCAACAGGGTGACTAGCAAGAACAATAACAAACACAACAATAATAATAGCAATATTCATAGAAAATATAGCCATAATCCAGGGTCCAAGCACTCCTTTGCAAATGATGCCCTTGGACGATTCATATACTGTAAAGTTACATTGATATATTTAAGGCTAGACAGAAATAATGTTATTTCATGTTATTTGATACAATAATAATAAATTTAGACACAATCAGTCACAGATAACCCTGTTAAATGCCTGCTGATAATGGTCATGTTTTTCAATCAAGTATGTCAAGGCAAGCCAATTACAGACTAGAGGAAGAAGAAGAACAGGAAGAAAAAGAAGAAGAAGAAGAAGAAGAAGAACAGGAAGAAAAAGAGAAGAAGAAGAAGAAGAATCCTAACAAAAACAACAGCGTTTCAAAAGTTTGTGTGTACACCCCTGTGTACATCTACAGCTGTAGAATCAACTTCACTAACAACATAATAATACTCTAACAATGCTATAATATAATAATAACAGTAATATTTAGAAGAAGACAAGGCTCAACAATAACAACACCTATAATAGCAATAACAATAGTCATTATCATTAACACTCATAAGAGCTGCACAGATCAACAGCAATAATGTTGAACCACAGATAACATGTGAATACATTTACTAGTCATGAAAATAGAATTCATTTGTCTTCCTAATGAGATAAGAGTACTTCAGTATTACCCAGCTAGCTGATTGCTCTTCATTTTACCTCTAGATACCAAGTTAGACAACAAAACTACAAAACTGCCAATTCTCTTATTGTTTCTCCCTCAATTATTGAAATTGTGCTTTCTGGAAAGTGTCACAACATTCTGCTTTCAAAATGTTCCGTAAAATAGTTGAGTAATACTATTATTCTGCCTGGAAATATTTTGACAGAATCAGACTTTTCTAAATTTTGTACTTGTAGTGCACATTAAACCTCAGGTACTTGTCAGGACCACTCCTGATTCCCATGGCCAGTCAGTGTTGTACTAGTGTGAATGAGAGGAGTGAAACTGGTGCATCACAAGTGGGAGACAAGCTCAAGTACTATTGTAGAAGAGCAAGTCTAACTTCACTATCCCCAACCTCCTGGGTCTTACTGGCTCATTATTGTAGTTTTCTATCCTCAGATCAACCTCAGTCCTCTTGGTAACAGGCTGCTTGAATCAATACATGATGGTATCACTATTACCATGATGGCTAACCACCAGCTTATTTGGAATGTAAGCCACAGTAACAGATTGGGCATTACACCATTTGGGAATTTCCTTATGACAGTTTTCTTATCTTGTAAGTCACAAATGCAGTCAGATAGAGTAGCCATGCATAAAGAAGAATTTCATTCTTCCAAGAACAATGGTGACACCAGTTCACTACCCCTTATCAGCTTGTCTCTATGCTTCTTGTTTTGTGTTACTGAAGTTTTTAGGTAAAACACCTCAGGCTCGCAGCTAGCCCACATTGGCTGTTTCCAGAGCTAATATTGTGTGCTGGTTGTTCTTGGTTTTGTTCTTCCCACAACTATTGGTACCATGATCTTCCTTGTAGATGAGTTGGCACCTTAAAATTGGCTAATTTGGTTCTGTTTCCTTAAGACTTTATATTTTTAGATGAGTCATTGTGGATGGATTGCCAGAACGAGATTGCTTGGGTGCCAAGCATGAAAATGAATCAGTCAAGTACTACTTGTGTGCTTGATTCCTATGGTGATACAGATATTTGGTTTGTCCCCTCTTGGGAGACCATTAAAGGTTTTACATAGAAGAGCACAACAGCTGGTTTCGCTGTCAGAGAGGGTTCTAGTACTCCTTTCGAAAGCCAAGAACCTTTAGCTTAAGTGTAACAGAACCAATGAGGATCTGTTTTTAAACCAAAAGTGTAAGCATGTCAAACCATCACTCCCGAGACCCAGAAATGGCAGAAGAAAGCTCATTGTTCTCCATAATCCATGAGGACAGGAAGATGATACAGTCAGGGATGTTCCTGATCCAGTATGAGGTGTGCAGGTGGTGCTTTGACTGGATACTTTTCGCCAACTCTTCTTTTCAATTAAATCCACCTTCCTCTTCACGATGACACTTCTATTCATGTACACCTGTCCTGGGCCTGTCTCCACATTGCAGTCAATGTTTGTGTTATCTTCACAGGTGCATAAATACATACAGATAATACACATTTAAAGCCACATACTAGCTAGCCTCTTGGAGATGAGCAAAGTTTCAGCAATTTCACTCTTAATGAGAGTCGAGCTAACCAATCAAAGCTCTTTGTTCTCCCCGGTGAGACATTCTGACTGATTTAAAAGCTATGCCTGATTAAGCAATCCACTCTTCACCATTGAGAGACAAAGAGACAGAAAGACAGGCACAGGGGGGCTCTTCACTCTTCACTCAGAATCGCTGTTCCCCTGCAGAGCTGAAAAGGTTCTGTATTTCCTAATCATATCCAAACACAAGTGCTCTTAAAAACGAGGTCAAGTTATTGTAAGGGGTTAGTCTTGACTATTAATTAAATATCTAGCAGAACAGTCATAATCCTGTCTTGTGTGTACCAATATCTGTTTGGCTGTTTGAAGCGTGAGTAAATAAGTAGAGCAAAGAAACATCAGCCAACTTGGAGGATACTACTTTCGCATGAAAATATAAAGGGGGGCATCCTGTTTATGAGAATATTGCAGTGCCCTTGTGGTCAAATGAGCAACTACTTTCGATTTCTAGTCAAACGCAGTCTGATGAGAAATGTATGCATGAAATTTACAAGAAATTAGAACAGTATTTACTGAAGTTTAACTGGTGTGCAGACAAAGAGTAAGGAGCTATCCAAACATACAGTTAGCCCTCTTCACCACACTGTTGCCATATGGTAATATCTCTAAGCATTTAAACTAATTTTTAACAAAGACAAAATGACCTAATAGCTTAATCTCTCCAAGTCCTACTTCCCCGTGAGTCAGTCCCATAACAGCTCAATTTATTAACACTCATATCTAGGATTGTAAATGTTCTATAAGTGGAATCTGAACTTTCAGCCCATATCTTGAACAAAACTGGGAACAACACACAGAAAAGTCACAAACAACTTCATTAATTGACTTGCACTTATATACTGCCCCCTACTGATGACATGCTGCAGTGCAGTTGTGATATATATATTCTTCCAGACCTACTCCATTAAATTTCACAGTTACAGGTTTTAACAGATTACATACATCTTTATTGGGTGGAAAAGGTTAAACATAGAACCTGGAATAGTTCCCTGGGTTGTTTTTTTTAAAGGGAACGTTAAAAGTTATATGTAGAAGAAGACTACTACTACTACTGCTGCTACTACTAATAATAATATTATAGCACCTTCCATACATTAAAATTGCAGCTACAATCTTTACAGTGTGAAATAAAAGAAAGCGATTAAACAATGTGATAACGTAAAATAGGCAAATAATAATTATAAATAAATAATAGCTGCTATAGAATAAAAATTATAAAAAGTGTGTAAATATAGATACGTAAGTATAATAGTTAAAATTATGCTATTGACTTACAGATCTTTAGTGCATAAAAACAAAAAGCCCACACTTTTTTTTTACTACTCTTTTTAAGTTTAATATATGGAATATGGAGAAGGCTAGCACTAGATGATCTTAAGACACGATATGGAACATTTAGCTAGCTTAAAACTGATCCCTATTCAAAGAACCCTTGAGGAACCCCTTTCCCCCCCTAAGAGTGCATTTCAATCTGACACTAATATAAAGTACATTTTGATTAGATGCCTTTAGATGTCTGTAACATGGTTTGATCCTATTTTAAGTTGTACTGTAATGATTTAAAAGAAGACGCAAGAACCGAATGATACTTTCAGACATGATTTGTATTGACCTGGGATTTTATCCAAACGCAACAGACTTGGATAAGACAGTGATTAAGTTACAGTCAGTGATCCCGTGTACATCCAAACCCTATCCGAGCAAAAGCGTATGTACATTTAAAAGATAAGCACTTATAAATCAGACACAGACACACACATACATCACAAATACAGTAGATGTGACAGTTTGTAAAACTAAAACACATGGGTGCACAAATATTTGTACCAGTAGTAATGGAGTTGAAAATGCATTAAAATGCTTTTGCTGCTCTCAATGCTGAGACGAACAGCAACATTTTCACTTTGGACATCAACCATTAAAGAGAAATGACATCAAGGTTTGCTCTTTTAATTTAAGAGCATTTTGGTCCCGTTCGGTCAACAAGAAATCACGTTCACACACATTCAGAAAAGTTTCAATAAGTCTTCAGTATGCTTTAGCCAGTTTCATTGCGCTTACAGCACCAAAGCCCAGCTTTGGTTTTTGCAGCAGCCAGCGATGAGCATGTGACCTAAATTCATATGAGAACTGTTGGCAGTGCTCAGGAGCAGGACACTTTTAGAGGTATGCTGATCAGCTTCCTTCTCTGTCAGTTAATGAAGCACACATGGGAGGCTGTATATGTTGATGCAAAAACACAGCCAACACAAACACACACGCCACTGAGTGAGGAAACTAGCAGACTTTCAGGAAACAAAACAGCCAGCAAAGAGGGCCGGGTTTCTTCCATTGTGCAAATAATACTCTCAGAGTCTGAGTCACATCGCGTGTTTGAGTCAGTAAAGCCCGTCATCCAGAGAGCCTTTAACTTGCCAGATCCTCACTGTTCGATCTCTGCAAGAACACAAAATCAGAAACAATATTTAGTGTATATGCTGTGTATCAAAATGGGGGTGTTATAAAAATATTTATAATACATATAAATTAAAAGATGAAATATTCAAATGAATTAATGTATCTATTGTTGTATACATCCACACAGAGACTGAGCATTAGCACTAATGCTACAACATGTACAGTTATGGCATGTGGTTAATAGAAAACACTCAATGATGGGGTGTGATGTGGCTCAGACTGAGTTCCAGTTACCACAAGCTGATTAACTTCCAATAACAGCATGTCCCAAACTGCTCTTACACCACAGCAATTTGGCAACGATTACAATTTTTAAATGTATTCATGAACGGCACTTCATACACTAGTTGTACCTACACAAGTACAACCATCACTGCACACCTACACTTTAAAATTACAGCATTATCTCATGGACTGCCAATTTTACACTAATGTAGAGTCTACAGTTTTACATAGTGGACCTCATTCACCGAATTTCTTCTTACAACCTACTTACAAAGTTTTCATGAAGTTTTCTGACATTCACCAATGTTTGCTTATCTGGGATTTTTTCTCAGAATCGACACACACTTTCGCACATTTGATAACTGACATGTTTGTGTAAAATAATTTGATAGCGTTTTTGTCAATTTTACAGTTGTATAATATTGCAGGATTTAAATTACAATGATATTTCTAATCATTCAAAATATTTTTTAATAACTATTTTCATTATTTTACAAAGCATTACGGTCTTTTAAAATCAATAAACACTAATTCATATCAGTTTGTGCGTCTTGACTGGAGACAGCATTCACCGAACGAGTAATAGCATCCCATGCATTTATCTTCATATTTATGATGATTTTAGAACTGTTCTCACACTGTGCGTAGTGCTGCTGTATATATTGCGCCATGGTCCTGAAGGTACAACATTTCACACCAATGTACACAAGCTATATGGAGGAATGACAATAAAACCCACTTGACTTGAATTATCAGTTGCATTAAAATAGCTAAAAACAGCTCCCTGTAATTATGGACAATATATACAGAAATAAATAAAGAAATTATATATATATATATAAATATAATTTCTAACAATAACAATTTAAAGAAAAATACATTCTTGTCACTAATATTTAGCTAGATGTTTGGTCCAGTATCTTATTACATCACTTGATGTTGTTTTTTAGAATTTAATATGCTTTAATTTGAATAAACATTAATACACACAGTCTAGAAGGGTTGAATATATGAATAGGACCAATAACAAGCCAGCAGGTCACATTATAAAGGAGCATGTATTTTGTCTTTCAGTTTAAATTCATCCTACGAGGAATTTTATTACTTAAGATGTCAGGTGATGGATGGTGAGTATCAAGGTCAATAATGGCTTTAAATGCAAATGGCATAATTAAATATGAAAGGAACACGGATAAGTATGTGCCTCAAATAAAACCCAGCTTTTCCAGAATTATCAGTGTAGTTTAGGACACAACAAATTACGCCAAAGTTTGCAGGTGTGTGTGTGTGTGTGTGGCTGTAGGACTCACTCTGAGGCAGTGAATAGATGAGTGCTGTTTGTGGAGATGCTGTTGATGGCACAGTCGTGTCCTCTCAGCTCCCCCAGGGGTCTGAGTGTGTCTGAGTGCCACAGTTTAAGAAGACCTCCTCTGCACACGCTCAGTAAAATCCTGGAGTCCGGCACCACTGCTAGAGCGCTCACCCAATCAGAGTGTGCCCTGTCGACCTGCTGCTCAGGGCAAAACACACACACACACACACACACACACACACACACACACACACACACACACACACACACACACACACACAC
>JAQQZR010000004.1:11700490-11717983 GCA_030068235.1 Notoglanidium macrostoma
TGCAGATTAGGTCAACTGGCTACTCTAAATTGCCCATAGGTGTGAATGTGAGCGTGTGTGGCTGTTTGTCTCTGTGTCGGGCCTGTGGTGGACTGGTGACCTGCCCAGGGTGTACCCCGCCTCTCGCCCCGTGTCTGCTGGGATTGGCTCCAGCTTCCCCGCAACCCAGATGGATAAAGAGGTATAGATAAATGGATGGATAGATGTATTAGGAAAGGTAACATATACAATCATTATTATATTTATTATCCTACATTTTTCACATTTAAAAAACTACTATTATTATAGGCCTTCCTTATATCAGACAAACACAATAACTCTATGCGTTAGAGAAAATTCTTTCCAATATTGTGAACAACCCTCATCAAATTGATACAGAAGGCAGAGTGCCTCTGTATTTCCATAGAGTCTGGAACATTATCTGTGGGTTTAATTTTTAAGAAAGGTAATGCAGTGTTTAGAGAATATAATTTCAGTTAACCGTTTTGTACCAAATGATCAGTACTAGCTGTTACACTGAGCAAGATAGATGCTAGTTTACAGGCCTACAAAATTATGCACCAAAGCCAGTTGTGGTGGAACTACTTTTTTTTTGTTGTGGAGCATACGGCCTATATTAAACATTGAAATAAAAATTAAAAAATCTTGACTTATTTTCTTTTCCTTGTAAATGGTAAACTGCAAAAAATATATGAGCTCATCACAAATGACATCATGGCAGTGTTGATCTATTACCAAACTACAAAAGTTATGTTGTTAGCCATAACACACTCACTCTCATGTTCTACTGCTTAAAGGAAAGGCAGAAATTTACTAGCAAGTGTGTGGTTCTTTTCCAAAGCACAAAAGAGAAAAGAGAGAGCTTCATGATGTTACCTTTCGAGCCAGTAAATAGTAGATCATCAGTGGAATCCACACACATCAGGGCTTTAGTGTGTCCCTCTGCTGCATACACACACTGAAGCTTGGCTGCTCGACCTCCCTTAGGGCATGGCACAGGGTTGATCACTCCTCTAGAAAAAGGACACACGCGTGTGCACACACACACACACACACTAATAAATAACTAAAAAATTATTTTCATAATAACAAATAAAGTGACAAACGAGACAATTAGCTGCTACCAGCAGAAATAAAAAGGCCATCCTTAATGGCAGCCCATGGCTTAAAGTACAAACTACTCAGATACAAGATTAATGCAAAGACAAATGAAGAGAGGAGATAGAACTGAGGTGTGTTAGGGATGGGGTTAAGAATCATTACCTTTGAGCCTCAACAACAACAGGGTCATCAAAACTGTAAGAGAAGAGCAAAAGAAACACAATCACTGGAGCTTCAATGTCAAAAAAAGGATTAAATTGTAGTAATGTTTAGCAATGTTTGTTAGAACACACTGAGTAGACACAAGTGACAGATTATGAGCCTTAAAATAAATTTTTAATTAAGCATTAAACATCCTTAATTAAGTCATTAAAAGAATGATTAATTTTAAAAAGTGCATGCACTTCTAATGACTTAATTAAGGATGTAATGCTCTATTAGTTTATTCAGCCAACAACAGAAATGTACTTGAACTCATACTGTTTTGTGTCCTGACTCTTGGGCTTGTCTGTGGACATCAGACTCCTGTCCTGATTTGTCCTGCGTGTCAGAGGTGAGCGTTCTGCTGATCTCTTCTCCATCGCTGTCGGAGACCTGACACCAGATCGATGTGGTGCAAATAAACTACTTAAAATCCACAATAGATCACTACATACTGCATATGTTAAAGGATAACTATAGCAAACGCTTTAATATTAGGACTGAACAGAGCAATTAACCTGCTAAAGTCATTCATATTTTCTTATATTAAAAAAATAATCTAGCAAGACGTACAAGACACTTATTCGGGATGAGAAATTTGTGGCCACGTCTTTGTCCATTGAAGGGGACACTAGGTTCATAATGCCCTCTGTGCCTTCAGAAATGGACAAGATGGGGGCTGAGAAATCATCCAGAGGGGCATCAGGATCAGCGCTGTTGGCATACAGCAGCTCCATCTGAGTGGTGGTTCTTCTTCGAGCCTGAGGAGGAATTAATACATAACTTTCAAAACTTAACTATCTCTAGTGGTAGTAAGTCAAGATGATTCACTGTACAGTGTTTAAGACATGGTGTACATAAGCAGTGTAATGCCTTTAACATTAGACTAAGTCCAGCTTCCTATTAGACATTTCAAACAACCTTCATAGTCATTTCATTGCTTCCCATACTCAGATTATACTTTACAGACCTTGAACACCACATTTCCAATTAAAAGAGATTGTAAAATGACAGGGAATTGGACCCTTTTCAGACTCAAAATTCGTTAAGGGTGATATTCGACTAAGGGTGATATGGTACCCAATTTACAACTTGCTGCTGAACTGAACTCAATACTCAAAACTTATTGAAAACATTTACATTATATTCCCATTACAAACTAATTGCTATGGTAAACAATTATGGTCTCATTTTAGCAACTGCAAAACAGCAAAGTTTTACATTTACATTGCTTCATCCCACACACACTCATTAACTGTTCACTTTATAGACTGGTCCATACAGAACAGTACACGGAGCAGCAGAAAGGGAGACTTTGGGCTGACTGGACAATACTTTAACAATTTAATGTGAACTGCTTTTACACAAACAATAGGAACAAGGACAGTATTAAGTAAGTTTGTACTACAATCTCAAGACATATGACTATAGGTTTTCATCCATGATGTGTTTTATTTACAATTTAATATTAGGTATCTTTCCAGCTTCAGATGATGTTATTTTATTTCATCAATAAAAATAATCAGTTCATTACACTGGATTGAATATAGGTAATGATGTATTAAATTAACTATAGGTATATGTATAAAACTGTCCATTGAATGTGATTAGTCCTCTGAGAACTGAGGCTTAACACTTAGTGCACTATATGGCAGGTAGGTAGCTATTTCAGACACACATTAAACCATGCAGACTAGAGCTGACTCTTTAAATTGTGATTATAATCATAGTGTAACTGTAACCCAGTCTGTAACTAACCTTTCTACAGACCTCCATTGGCATATCTTGAGATGGCACAAAAATGTGAGCAATAACTGTGAACTTCTTCTACAATGATGCATATACTATATGTATGATGTACTGTGCGGTGCCATACCTTACTCCTGGGTTTGGACTCTGCACACAACTTCATCAAGTCTGAGGCCAAAGAGCTGGAACAGACAAATCAAATCCCAACTTAGACATTTACTATGGAATGAATAAGACAGTGAGAAGATCAACTGGAAGATGATCAGTAATATTTGTCATCAGTCATGACTCATTAAGGTGTGCAGATGACCGAGATGCATGTTGAAGTGAATAAGCAGGTGAACAATGGCTATTATGCAATGGTAGCGTATTTGAAAGCAATGTAACATCTATAGAATTGGTTTATAATTAGTCCACAAGTTATTGTGTTGGTTTGTATTTAAGTTACCTCCCCTCAGTAGCTGGACTCCGCTCAGATTCATCACTGCTGCTCTCCTCACCATTCTCTGAATGAGCACAAAATATACAGGCCATGACACAGTTAGCCCAAACACATACACACGTATGCACACATTGGCCCACATAGCATTAACTGGTGCATTTTGATAATATCCAATTGTTATGCAATCGCTAGGTCTCGCTAGCTACCAACCCAGGGAGGATGAAAGCAAACATGTGTGGCAGTCTGAGGAAACCTGTTGGCTGAATTCTGGAAAACAATCACAACTGATATAATTGGGTTTTGACCAAAACTAAGATTTTCTGCCAGTAATATACTTTGAGCTCTCTATATTTAGAAAACCTAAATACATTTAACCAAAATACTCTCTGCAAATATTGTCCGCGAAGATCATAATGGGTGAGGAGTCAGTTCAACAAATACTGATGTGCATGATGCTGATAATCATCATTTCCCATTCTAAACTTAGAAATCATCAAAAATGGTTAGTAATGATTTACACACAAGTAGATTATTTTATAAATGTAGAGGTAGATGGGGTATCTTGCATTGGAATTGGAATTAAACCTTTTGATGCAAAATTAACTTTTGGGGGTAATGGGAATTTACAATGTTAGAACTTCAATCTGAGATATGTGCAAATAAGACACTAAATTCACTTAAGAAAAACATAGTTTTTGGAACTCTCCATAGTAGAAAATATCAACATTTGGCCATATGAAGGGTTTTCCCAGGCAGCCGCACGTGTTATCCAGTGGCAAGCCCTGCATCGTTTCAAACTGCTGCCCATGCACAGCTTAGGGGAAGCTGAAGTCAACTGAAGCAGAGCACAAACTAAAATCAACAGGAAGAGAGAAGGGCCATCCTTCCCATTCTGAGGATATGGCTTGTTATATTTCATTGAACCATTGTCCATGGATAGCTGTGGCATATTTAAGACTAAGAGTCACAGTGCAACTTAGTTGCACCAGTCAGGATTCCAGTTGGTGCATATATGACATTTATTATATTGGTGATATACAGGGAAAGTTGGAGCAAAACCAACTTAAACCCATGCATACATTATGACAATAGTTGAGATGTACACAATTTTACACTTACCTCAAGCCAAGACATGTTTGCAGCCATTTTTCTTACCTGTTATTTTACCCCAGTTTCCCCAGTATAAAACTAAAAAGAGCAAACACCGGTCACATATCTCGACTGACTACATTTCATGTAAGGTAATGTGTTTGTATTTTCTTAAAATAGTTACAGTATGTATGGGTTTAGAGGTTGGTATTTGCAAATTTTTTTTACTTTAATGAGATTAGAGTGTTAGCTGAATATTAATTTTGAAAGAAAGCAATTGACGTGCAAAGGACATAAATGCAGCAAAGTGCTGCATTTATATAAACAAGACTGAGCTATTGGTAAAGTGACAGTGAACGGACAGTGACCGTGACAGTGAACCCTAATTCAATATCACTTCAGTGGACTGTTAGGAGTGTCAACTCACAGCATAGGGGTGTACACAGATAGTCAGGTCAAGAGAAGCCAGTAACCATAAAGCTGTTAGTGAGTCATTAAAGCATCTACTAAACTACATACTGTAATGTGTCTCAGAGACAAAGCATTCTAACTACTGAAAAGAGTTCAGTTGCAAACCCAAGGCAGAAACTATAGTGCTTGAACACCCACTAAATCCCAACTGCTACCATCCTAATAAAGAGGAGGAATTCAGAGTGGGTTTAGCTGGTTTAAATATCACAATATGAGGTTTTTGGGAAAGGTAGACCCCATGCACATTACTACTGTTACAGTCTCTGGTTAGATTGACGGAGATGCATGTACTCACATACAGTTTTGGGGACTTACTTACCAGCAGCTGTGTTACCTAGCTCTGTTTGGGTTTGAGTGACAAAAAGATAAAAGTAAATCAAGATCAAACTCAAAAAGGACAGGCTGGAGTGTAGAATATGAGAGCCATGCTGGATGCTGGGTGCTGGGTGAGGTACATGCATATATGTGTGTGTGTGTGTGTGTGTGTGTGTGTGTGTGCAGGTGAGTTGCACCTTGCAGAGCATTCCCCAGTAAAGCATCCAGCTCCGGGTTGAGCTCAGCTTTCTCTTTCAGCATGTGGAAGAGAAGTTGGTTCTGTGTGGCACTGTTTATCTCCGTCTGCTTCAGCCGGCCCTCCATCACTTTGATCTGAGACTCTTTTTGGGCTGCTTGCAGGCCCTGGAGGTGGAAAACCCACTTTCACTACACACGTGTACACTCTGCCTTTTTGCTATCCAACATCTAAATGTGCTAGTGTGGTAGAGGGATAATGGCATTGTATAGTCCTGTCTAACATGTCTGTTCAATATCCTCCCATAAATGTTTAATTAAAGATAAGATCTGATGAGTGTAACTACAATATCACTTTTAAGACACGTTTTCCCCTGGAGCACATTGTTAGTCCCATAAATATTGGCACCCTTAGTGACGATGGGTTTAAAAAGCTATGAAAAAATATGGCCATGCCTAGAAAGCCTTATGAACAAACCATATCTGAAGCCTGGTGACATTTATATTTTACACTCAATGATAACAAAAGTTAAGCACCCAGACAGAGTGGTGGAAATGAAATGAACCTGTACGTGGTGAAAGGTCATGTGACTGTATTGGAATGATTGCAATATCAGATCAAATGAACAACAGAGTTGGCAGTATGGGCACACTGCTGGTCCCATGTCAGCACCCCCCTGGGCCAGGATACATGCAGCAATACGGTGTGGAAGGGAGTTGTACAGACATTGTATCCTCTCCTGCGGCAAATCGGCCCACTGCTGGCTCTCGAGATCCTGCAGATTGGTGCTGGGTCTGTTGACGTTCGAGCTGATCCCACACGTTGGATTGGGGAAGATCGGGGGACTTGGCTGGCCACAGGAGGACCTCAACATGACGCAGGCAGTCCATAGACACATGTGCTGTTTGTAGACAGGCCTTGTCTTGTTGAAAGACTGTACCAGGGTGCCGTCTCTTGAGGGGTAAGTTCTGTGTCAGGGTTCCATGAATCACTACCAAAGGTGACCTGAAGTCATACCCTATGGCTCCCTACACCACGATGTCAGGAGTAACGCCGGTGTGTCTTTCCCCAACATTGGCGGGACTGGTCCTCTCCCCCCAGCCACTTCCATACATGCACAATGGTCATCGTGGTAAATTAGAACCGAGATTCATCGCTGAACATGGTACGATGCCACTCGTCATCATTCCCTGCCTCCCGGTTATGACACAACTCCAAATGCAACAGTCTCTGCACTGTGGTCAATGGCAGTCTACGCATGGGATGGTGAACCCGTAGTCCAGCTGATGATCAAACTCATCAAGTGCTGGTAATGCCATCTAATGCGTATATGAGACATCTGTCTGGTGACTAGACGTGCCAGCTCCGTGCAAATCAAACCATTTCCATACCCATTGCTGGTCTGCGCGTGTACTAAATTACATCCAAATCAGACCATTTCTTCTGGGTGCTTAACTTTTTTTTGTCACTGAGTGTGTATTAATATGCCTGCATATGCATACGTAAAGTCTTACACAAATGTTGACTTTTTCAATACATAAATACTACTAAAATCAAAATATTGTTTAAACCATGCCATTTAATCCTATAGTCTAGTTTAAAATCAAGCGCCAAGTACTAAAAAAGGCTTTGAGAGTTGTACACATTAGCAACAATCACAATTCCCAAACATGTGTGTGTGCTTTGGATCAGTATGTTTATGTATCTTATGTACCTTATTGATGGCCAAGGAGAGGAAGTGGTCAAGTAGGAAGCGGGTCTCTGATAGAGTGCAGGAGCTGATCACTGCAGAGACATCTACCGTGTCACCCTCCTCCTATAGGACATATATACCACAAATATGTATGTATACTCATGCCTTAAACTCCAATACATTATATAGTAACTATTTTGGTAGCCTAGTCTTAGACTAAAATATTTTAAAGGAACAATAGCTGACTGCCTATAATTATATTTATAACTTGATTATAACTGTGTGTACCTTAGCTTCTTCCATTTGCATGATATTGGCTTGGCAGTCAGCAATGCTGTCATTGATATAGTCAATGTTGGCTGTGAGAGACTCCATCTCCTCGTTGAGAGACTGGAGGGTCCTATCTGTGTCAGTGCCCTCTGCTACAGTCTTATCCCTTTTCTTTAACACCTTCTCTTTGCGCTTGGTCAGCTCTTCCCGTTGCTGAAATATACACACACAAGCAGCAAAAAAAAAAAAAGATTTTTAAGAATAACACTATAGCAGTTATTTCTCATAGTTTGTTGATAGCAGCACAATGATTGACCAATCTACTGCAGCGGTCACCTTGAGGAGACGGTTCATATCTGCCTCCATGTTGGAGATGGTCATCCTTTGCATGATGATGTCACTGACACGGCGCTCCAGCGATTGCCATTTGGCCCGTGCTGTTTTGGTGGAGGACACACCCCCTGACCGTATTTGGTATTTCCTGTAACACAGTTCATATTGAATAGGTCAGTGTAGTCAAACTCAATGTTAAAATCCACTGGACCCCTTTATAATTTGTTCCAGGAATCATGTAATAGCATGTTCCAGTAATTTTAACCTGAGAAAACACCATTACTAGTTGTTCCAACTATAGTGCCCCTTATTAACTTCATTGTGTCCACAGATTAATTGGAAGAACAAGTTGTTTTAAATTAGAACATTTACTGGTTTAACTTTGAGTTTTGCACACTCTAGTTGAGATTACTAAGAAAAGTGCTTCTTATAGGTTGCCTTGCTTTTTTTTTTTTTTTTTTTTTTTTTTAAATTGAACCAGCAGATTATTTTTACAATGTATAGACTGAATGCTGGTGGAAAGTACCTGGTTCCGTTAGGTGCATTACTTCCAGCAGCGTGTGTTCGGATGGGCCCAGAACGTGAACCAGGCTCATGTAAAGGCTCAGGTAAGCTGATCTTCCGGTTCACCTTTCCTGAGGTGGGTCGAACCTGTCTCCTGAGAGCTGTCACCTGCAGTACACACAGCAAAACAATACACTGATTTAAATGAGTGGTAAAACACCTTCAACATCATATAGCATTGTATTATAGAGAAGTTGAATTCTCGAATGTGATTGGTCAACAGCTCTGACAGTAGCTCTGGTTGCAAGGCAAATCACAAATTTATACTAATGCACTCATTCTAATACGTTAGCTTTTCTATAGCAACAGCTTATATATGAGCCTATATGTCATATTTATAGAAACCTCCAGTGCTCCCTTATAAACCACTGCTATGTCTTGGCTGATTAACTATATTTGAGAAAAATCGTGCAACTTTCAATTTTCAACAAACTGTTTTCTGACCAGAAAAAGTTTTATGCTCCTCTTTTATTCTTTTAATTGTTTCTGTCACCTCTTCTGTTCTCCTGCGCAGGATGAGCTCCTGTTGTCTCTTCTGAGCCTCCAGCTGGCGTAGCAGGTGCTGTACAAGAGAACAGAAATGAAGACAGGAGTAATGTGTGCCTGTACGTGTTCAGGATTAAAATTTTTTTAAGCTCCCGCTCTGCGCTTGTATGAAGTGAGAGCTGAGTCTCTATACCTCCTGTTTGCGCTGGTCCTTCTTGAGCGTGGCGATCTCACGGTTGCGTCGGGTTTCTGAGGCACGGCTCCTCTCCTGCTGCTCCTTCATTTGCTTCATCAGCCCGACCTAAGCATGACATTAATAACATGATGCTAAAGCATGTGCTTAATTTGCATAGGTGATATTTGTTTTTGTATTTCTACAAATTAAAACATATACATATATACATACCTTTGTCTTCTTCATCTCAGAGACCTCCTGTTGGAGCTTCTTGAGCTGTTTCTCATACTGTGACTGGTTCTTTACCAGGCGTGCATGCTCTTTCTGTGCCGACTGCAGTTTCTGCAGCTCCTTATTCATTGAGCTCAGCTTTCTCTCGTATTCAACCTTGATCTTCTTCGCCTTCTCCTCTGTGCCTGACTCCACGGAGCCTGCAGGAACTTGCCAGCTTCAATAACAACACTCAAGCAACGGCGCATTCACAGATTCTAATGAGACTATTAATGAAATAAAACCAGCAAACAGACCAAGCACAACCTGGTAGTAATTAGCAAGTAATTAGCAAGATGGAAATAAATGTCGACTGATGCTTCATTTTTAGTAAGCATTCAGCTTAAAAAAATATAAATAACAGATTGTTTCCTGTTCAATCTGTGTTGGTTTGTCTATTATTAAAGCGCTCCAATAAATATGGATGAATGTGTAAATGTGGATAAATATGCAACACTGATTTCCCTAAAGAAATTGTATTATGCACAGATGCACATAGCCAGAAGAAATTAAATTACCCCTTGGCATATTATTTGATTTAGCAGAAGAAAAAGTCTGACTTTGTATCTGGCATGTAATAACCTCATGTCTCATGTCCCCACATGGGAAGACAGATTAAATTTTCTGTGAGTTTCTGTGCCTGTGGCTTAAAGTAAAGCGTTCGGTGGCTTTGCTTGTCTGAAACAAACAACAGCAACAACTGATAACATTGATAACGTTGCCTGGATTGTGAGGCTGTGCTTCAGTTTGTCACATCCACAGGTGTTGTGAACAGGGGCGTACTCATGCTGTGCAGAACCCGGTCTCTCTCCAGTTGTGTGTCTCGGATCTTGTTCTGCAGCATCATGAGTTTCTGCTCGTACTGCTGTTTCAGCGTGTGAAGACGGCGCTGACTGTTCTCCAGTTCATCAATCAGCTTCTGTTTAATAGCAATCTCACAAGTAATGTTGGCCAGATCTTCTTGGAAGGTGTCTGAGAACAAATCACACACCATGCAATCCATGCTTGAAAAAGAGGCACTTGACTGAGCAATAGATGTTTTCCAACAGTGTAGATTAAATGAGTGTTGGTTTAATAAAGAATAAAACACAAAGAAGTGTTGAAGGAAAATAGTCAATAGTCAACAGGGTGGTGTGAAAACAAGAAGTCATTCTTTTTATTCAATTATATGTTGTGGAAATTTACATGATAACAACATTCTAAACTATTTGTTTAGAAAGATTCTAAACTATTTCTTAGACAAACTATGCCTTTAAGGAGACTTGCTAGAAGCTAAGTATAGGATATAGATAGAGAGACAGACAGACAGACAGACAGACAGAGGAAAGGGACTGTTTTTACCTTTCTCATCAAGCTCGGAGTCTGATTCATCCGAGCTCTCGTCTGCCTCCATCTCATCCTCCTCTTCCTCTCCCTCACATTCATCTCCTTCCTCATGATCGCTTCCTTCCTACACAATCAGTCACAATTGGCAAATCAAATTACTTTAAAGTTCTTTCAATCATGTGATGCTTAAAGTAAAGTAATGATGTCATGCTGCTTCACAAACTGAATATAATGTATAATGTCAATAATGTAAAGATAAAAGTTTAAAGAAACTCAACAATTCTCTAGGTTTTTTCCCCAACTTTTCTATCTATTACATCCACACTGCATAAACAATTTGTTATAAAACACATTATTTTCTTCAAATAAGGGAAACAAGACAAAGACAAACAAACAAAAAAATCTGGAGAATTTATTTCAAATATGGTTTATCATAGGTTAAATAAATACTCCACATGTGAAAGTATTAAAAAATAAATTAGACGCACTGCCTCTGGCTCCTCACTGGTTCTGTCTGAGGGCTCTCTGTCTTGGTCATTGTCAGGCCCCTCCTCTTTAATGACACTGTAAGAAACATTAATAAATAAATAAGTAAATAACCAACTAAATAAATAAATGTACATTTTTACAACCACAAATCAAACATGACTAGAAATTACACCTACAACTCTACTTAATGCTGATTAAGGAACAGCACCTATTTTATCAATAAATGAAGATGGTTAGTCCATAAATCACCACAATATACATTACAGGAAATTATTAAAATTATCACAAGGTTTAAGGTTATTTGGTTTTCAAAGGGACATACATGTTACTTACAAAACAATAAAAGATTGTCAGTTTTTTAGCTGTTGGTCTGCATTTGTCATACGGACACACACTAGGAAAGTGAAGATTAATCATTCAGTGATTAAAGAGTCAGAAATCTGACTTATGAAGTTACACAAATTACTGTGCATATGAAAGTCATTCTGAATGTTAAGGAAATGGAAAAATAAGTTAGTCCGCAATAGATCAGGGGCACTCATTTAAAAGTATGGATGAAAAGCAGAGTAAATGATGTCAGAGGTGAATTGGTGTAAGGGTGGTCTGTTTCTCCCATGATGGCATCTGCCTGCATGTGTAATATACAGTAAAGTTATGTTAACGTGTTAGTGGTGAAATTATTTAGAGATCAAACCTGTCTTTGTCAGGATCATCATAGGCACACTTTGCCATCTGCTGTAGTCTTCAGATGAGGAGAGTGAGTGGAGGTGAGAGAGTACACCAGGAAACAACATGAAGTGAAAAAGCCTTTTCTAAATTGTCTGTTTCTGAGGTGTATGTATTATTTAGTTCACATATGCCAGACTGTTTATTTTTAAAACCATACATGAACTCAAAATCATGTCCTACAATTAGTCCTGTGTAGCTGCCCTAATATGTGGTTTTAAGAAAAGGCTTTCTTACATTTTCTGTCAAGTTAACTTAGATTAGGCAACTAGCTAGCAGTAGCATTAGCATTAAAGATTAGAAACTGAATATAGCTCAAAATCCTCTCAGAAATCCTGTCAAGTTAGCTAGCTAGCATCAAGAGTAAAGAGTATGAATCTTGACATCCTCTCAGAAATCTTGTCAGGTTAGCAACTGTAAAGAGTATAAATTTTAAGATCCTCTGAGAAATCATATCATAGTCGACTAGATATTTCTCCGATATGCCATCAAATTAAAAGTTTACATGTCCTGAAAATCCTCTCAGAAATCTGGTCAAGTTAGCTGATTAGCCATAAACTGGCTAACAAAATCTGTAGAGCCAGTGAGCTTAGCATTCTATATCCATTTACAGAGTTCTTATCCTTTCACTGTGTAAGAAAAAAAAAAAAACATTTTTAAAAATTTTTTCTCAAATTGTCCGGTGTTTAAGCTTTCGTCCTACTTTTGTTAATGAAGTTATGATGACTAGGAAAATGTTATTATGCCTAGGAAAAACATACGCACTGGGATGAGTGCACAAGACACTGTCTGATTCAAACATTATTTTACTCTGACAAAAAATGTTTAGTAATTTTATAATAATTTATTGTATAATAAAAAGTTCTGTGCCAGTGAGCCAAAGGTCCTGTGTTCAAACTTCTCAACAAGACCCCTAAGCCTGAATCATATCTACAACATGTTGGCTTGTATAGTGTTGCTATGGTCTCTGTGAAATAAATAAATAAAAACAGAATATTAGGTTTGTCTTGTTGTCAAGACAGGTAGTATTCAGGATACTAGCTACATTTACTCTGTCTAAACTTTGCAAAGACCACAATGACAACCCTGAATACACAAAACAGCTTAGCAGGGCTTGTCAAACGAATTCCATGGAGAAAATGATCACTGACTGGTGTTATAATCACAGTTGTCAGTCTCTGTAATGAAGCAGTATAAAAGTGACTCCAGCAGGTGTGCACAGAGCCCAGAGCATGGAGGGCAGGGCACAGAGCCAACAGGTAATTACCCAAAACACCCGAAAATAACATGACACTGAAATCCTGACAAGCTGCAGGTGTGTGAGGAGGCTCACCTCTTCTTTTTCTTCTTCTCTTTCCTTTTGAGTTTCTCCAGGTTCTTCTTGGCGATCTCGATTATGTCAGAGGCCTCCGTCTCTGAGCCGATTGGAGCAGGAGGGAATGAGGTGCTTCCTCCGTACAGAGAGGAGCGTGTGGCAGCACGGGAGAGGTTCTTACGCAGGCTCTCACTGACTGCCTCACTCTCTAACAGCTTAGCCCTGGAGACCGTAAAAAAACTCAACATATCTGCACATGTACCTGACAACAGTTTCAGCTGGATGCAAACAGATTCCACAGGGAAAAAGAAAAGAAATTACACGATCACATACAGATACAAACAGAGCCCAACACACACACACACACACACACACACACACACACACACACACACACACAAAGAGTAAAGTGTGATTATAAAATACAGGATACACTACCTGAGCTCCTCAATTTCTTTGATATAATTCTGGATCATGTTGCCAATTTCTTCATTTCCTTCACCTGCAAAGCAACAGCAGAAAAAAAACCCACTCATTTAGATCACAAAATCCAGAATTCAGCTGCTGGAATACTTACAGGTATCTCAATCTTAATCCTAATAAACACCTTTCATAGCGTCACCCCATAAAGTAAAGTTAAGCACAAGGAACTAGGCATTATATAACAAACTAATGCAGTGAAGTACAGTACAACAAGTTCACATTACATTTAAGCCCAAGTTATTTAAAACCAATGGTTAAAACCCTTTACACTACAGCACACTTATGTTCTTGAATCTGATTGGGCAGAAGATGTTGATTAATTTTCTGGTATATATATTCATGCACACCCGCTAATACTTTATCATTTGTATAGCAGCAGCTCATTCACAGAGACTTATGTATGGTGCTCCATGTAATCTATGAATGAACTGATTAAAAATGTGTTTTTTTTAACAAAGACAAACATATGGTGACGCTTCAAATAAGGAGACATTTCTTTAACATTTCTGGAAGATTCCAATACCTGTGCTTTGTAACAATCAAAGATAAAGTTGTCTTCAGGACTTTTTATTCTATTAACTTCAAGAGAAAGGGAGGAAACTCCTCTGCTGCTAAAATGTAAGTGATAATACTAACTTGCCTTGTTTTTCAGATGTTTCACACCCTGCTCATGCTTCCCACAATCCTCCGTGTCTAGTTCACCATTTTGATACCCTTAATTCCACAAACAAGCCGCAACAATTCAGCGACATCCTAGGCCATAGATCTTCAATTGTGACATAATAATGAATACATTTTGTTAAAGTATTTATATTTTAAACTCATTCAACCAATCCATTCTGTTATTTCGTATGATTAATCTGTATGTAATGCACCAGAACCGGCCTCGGTGGCCTTGATGGAAAGAAAAGATAAGGCGTATTTTGTTCAAAGTTTCCACATGCGAATGAAGAAAGTTTTTTGAATGGATCACTAACAGTGAATTTGCAGAGGTCTTGCTGAACAGAAAGCTAGCAGAGAAGTGGTCACATGCTTTCAAAACAAAAACAAAGCAGTGGATTCTGGGAAGGGTGAGCTGGTCACTTTAACTATAAATGGATAAATAGTATGACTTTAATATAAGTTCATTATTAATATTTAATATTAATGGATAAATCCTATGGCTTTAATAAATAAAAATATAGTGGCTGGCAAATTGCTGTGGTATAATCAGAATGAAACTCTTCATGATTCCTTGTGTTTTATTCCTTACCTAATATGTGAATGACACTTGATAGAAAGGCCATGTTTAAAGTGTAAACTTCACAGATCTTTATAAACCTTGTCTTTAACAGTTAAATAATTTGAGGGGAAATGATTAGAGATTTAAGGGCATGAAGTGCATTTTGGCTTTTTTTTTTTTTTTTTAAATGCAGATGACATTTTGGTATGCCGTTTATGGTTGGTTTGGTTTGGTGTGAAGTGGTATGGGAAAGTGGTTCTGGGTCAGTATACCTGCTTTAGCGAGGATCTGGTTGGCTTGTTCAGTCAGCAGCTCTGTTAGTCGAGCTCTCTGAGCATCGATGGTCTCCTGCATGGCCTTGACACGGATACGCAGGTTCTTGTTTTCCGTCTGAAGCATGGTGTTCTCATGGACCATATCGTTAACACTTTCCAGGCCGTCCTCACCTATGATGCGCTTACCCTGTCCAATAACGCAACATGACAGGGATATTTCTTCACTGATTGCATCGAATCATTTTCTCTATCTTTGAATCAGGTTTATTTAATGACATCTACACCTATGAAAGAGTATTACAAACCGCAGAACTCAGACGCTATTCAGATCTACACCTTAACCACACCTTCCCTTCTCACTCACCGTCTTGTACTCCATGAGCTCCATCTGCAGCCGTGCGATCTCAGTTCTAAGGGCGCTGATCTGCTGGCTGGCTCGGTCCTGATTCACCACAACCTTGTTCTTGATGTTCCGTGCCCGGTTAGCATACTTCAGCGTGTTCAGGGTTTCCATGAAGTCCCGGTCTGAGGGGCTGATACAGGCTATCATCACTGTCTGACTGGAGAGAGACAAACAGAGAGAGAGACAGGGATAAATATAGAAAAATAAAAAAATATATCTTGTAAATTCACGGGAAAAACGACCATCAAGAAAAGCTCTTTGAACTTTACTCGGGTGAAAAAAACAGCCCGACAAAAATGCATAAACTTTAGCACGTTTAATTTAGCATGGAATAAAATGTTAACTAGCAAGCATCAAACTGAATCTATGATACAACATACTCTAATATGGAAAAGAATTCTCATTCAATTTTTTTTATAAAAATCTTTGGGATAAATTTTACAGATGGAGGTGTCAAAGCTGATCCACTCAGTGTTCAAGCTGTGATGAAGTTGTATTAAAGGTAAGATTCGTCAAAATTAGTCGAGACTAGGTCTCTAGCAGGGTAGAGTTTGTGGTCCGTAACACAACTTTCCAAACAGGTTTTCTCAGCCACATAATAGACTTGTGCTTAGCCCATGGCTTAACTAATAATTATTCTTTAAAAATCAGGTACTACATATTTTCCAGTTCTTTTGTACAAGTGAGAAAAAATAAAGAACCATTGCACATTTAACATGATGCAGGCCATAACTTTTGAACTGCAAAACATTTGTGACAAAAGTTTGCCCAGTATTTCTGTTTTGTGGATATTTATTATCATTTAAATGTCAGCTTTACTATGTACGTTTGGATGTCTGTGGTCATGAAAGAATTAATAAGAAAATGCCATTTTGTTTGCGTTATTTAAAAAAAAACATGTTTAACAGCTTAATTTCGCATTGATAATCCCTGTTTAAAATGCCATGAATATAAATTCTGTGATATAAATATGATTTTTTTTTCCAAAAATAAATACAATGTCCAGTAGAGGACACACACTTTGACTTGTACATAAGCTAGGCATGGTTTAACAATCTCGAGATGCAGACCTGTTCCCTCCCAAAGAGTCCTGCAGGAGACGTGTGAGCTTCGAGTCACGATACGGCACATGTGTGGAGCGCTTGCTCTTGTCTCCCAGAGCACTGATGACGTTACCTAGAGCGAGCTGTACAAAGCACAGACAGTAACAAAATAAAAACCCAAACATTTTTACAGAGATGAAGTGCTGCTGTTTATGTATAAGACCACCAGGTGGCAATGTTGACCACAACTCTACAAGCAGGTGATTGGCTGCAATAATATCCGGCCTCTCAAAGGAGATTCTTATCAGGACTGAACATCATCCCTGGAGAAATATGTGGCCTTTTGTTTCATAAAACAATACATGGCCCCAAACCCTTGGCTCTAAGGAATCTTCAACACATAATGGAGTTGTTACTTGATACCACTTTTCATCACAAAAGGAAATAATCATATTTTTTATTGTTACAATCTAAAACCCAGTTTAAACACTATGCCACCCTGAATCATACCAGTCCACAGTTGATTGAGATGCCCTCTTTAGCTCTGTCTCCTGTCGCTCCTGTTCTCTTCAGCCGCTCTGAGCCAGCCAAGTCCACAAAGTGAAACTTGGCAGTGAGGGTTTCAAACTCGTTCATCTCTGATGAGCCGTCGGCCAGCCTGTTGTCGGTCTCACTGTTCTAGAGAAGGACGTAATGAGGAAAAATTAAGACGCTATCAGATAAACAAAATACTGAATGTAGAAAGGAGAACACAGTCCAGCTGCATTATAAATCAGAACCTATCTGCCTTATGTCTGCACTGTCTGCAGTGTTTGCACACTTGCACACCTTGCACTTTATGTTGTTTTTGCTGTTT
>JAQQZR010000004.1:11718516-11745660 GCA_030068235.1 Notoglanidium macrostoma
GTGGGAGCAGAGGGAGGAATAGTGAGGAGTCAGTGGGAGCAGAGGGAGGAATAGTGAGGAGTCAGTGGGAGCAGAGGGAGGAATAGTGAGGAGTCAGTGGGAGCAGAGGCGGGAATAGTGAGGAGTGTGAGGCAGTAGAGGGTAAGATGTAGCTGCAACCCAGGCAATATAAATAGTAGGATTCCTGCTGGTATGTTAGTGGTGTCACCTACATTGCTGGAGGCACAGACACGGACTTGGCACAGGTGAATGGTGAAGATTGCATGGGAGCGTGAGCTCTGAACGTTCATCTGAGTGCTGGCGGTGGTCCGGGAAAGAGCGCCCAGCTTCAAACACTGCATCATCTGAGTTCACGGAAAGAGGAGAGAGAGAGAGAGAGAGAGAGAGAGAGAGAGAGAAAGCAGTGACTATTTGCGTTATTAGAAAAGTACTTTTGAAAGTGTAATAATACTCATTACATCAAAAAGGATAAATAAATCAACTCTTTGTTCACTTACTTATGTAAACATCTTAATTGAACTGTGTTGTATTTACAACTGGAACATCTTAGATACTCACCACACCCCAAGTTCTATTAACACAAGTGTTCATACGATCAGTCGTGTTCTTGATAAAAACAACGTGCAATGTTGCAACAATGTTGTACTTGCAGAACACGAGCGAGCTAGACTGAATGCTTGAATCACTTGCGCTATGCAAACTCATCACTCATGTGTTGCATGCTGATGGTTTTTCTGTTTATCCAGCACAGCCATGTTAATGGAATTTTTTTTATGGTGAATATCACGCTGAAACTATGCAGCTTGGTGTAACCAATCAAGTTTATGATCTTGTACAAAAAACATTGTCCTGGACAGCCTAATGTAGGCCCAATGTATAACAAGTATACACACACTCAGCAGTCATACACAAACTGTAAACCTAACCTCAGTTTCAGTGGAGACTGTACGTGTGGTGACTCCCACTGTGTAGATTCCTCCATTGGCATCCTCGTGAATCTTAATGTTCGATTTCTGCTTTCTGGCTTCCACATCCCGCGTGGTGTCAAACAGATCCAGCACTTCCTCATTATACAACTACAAACAAAGAAACGTGTTTGATAATGCTTTTATAAACTCACAAATGGCAGAAGATTAGCTTTTATCTAATCTCAAAACACTTGTATCAGGCTTGCTTGGAGGTTTTTAGACATTCAGACACGGTAATAAATGTGATGATAACTCTGACTCTGGTGATAACAGTCTGGAGTAAAGGAACATCTCCAGTGTAACTTATAACTCAGTATTGATACAGTTCTCCGCATGCTGGATCAGAAGCTGCTGCTCACCATTATCAGAGAGTTAAATTTAAAGTTAAGTGGTGATTGACATGTTCATTTTAAACGAGTACAGAAATAACACTGTTGTCAGCCGTCTAATGCTTCATGTCACCACAGTAATGTTAACATGCTTCTCAGTATCACATTAAGAGAAAAGATATTGTTCTGCAGTGAGCTTTTATAGTCAGAATAAATCTCTTTTTATGTTGCTGCCATTTTTACATTTGCCATTTTTCACAGTGAAACAAACAAAACACACACACAACTAGACAGTTCACTGAACTGCCAAATGGATCAGCCAAATTTAAGTCACATTTTATTTACTGCTGAAAAAATAAAGCAAGACACCTGGACGAAACATTATTTTACTGCCAGTCAAGTGCAAAATCTAATGTATAACCAATTAAAAAAAAAAAAAAAAAAAGTACTTCACTGGTCTCCAAAGGACTTCCAAGGACTTGTCCAAAGGGCTAATTAGTTTATGTGGTGAGAAAAATAGCCATGCTCACTTCTAAGAACTGGGCGTTGATCTTGAATTCGGGCACAGGGCGACCCTGCTCCACTGCAGCTTGCTTCCTCTCCTCGATGCCCCTGAAGAGATGGCTCACTGCACGCGGAATGATGCCAAGCTCATCTTCACTGATGTTCACGTCGAAACCTGTGCCCATGGTGTACGTCTTCCCTGAGCCAGTCTGAACCATGGAAAGATAGAGCAAGCAAAAATGACTGACCACATCGGCAGTGCTGTATCTCACACAAAAACTACAGAAGTGGATCTGGTCAGCATTGTGGTGGTTCCAGAGCCTATCTCAGGAACACTGGGTGCAAAGTGGGAATACGCCCTAGATAGGAAGCCACACACCTAGGGGCGATTGAGCATAGTCATTTCACCTACTGGCTTGTTTTTGGGAGGTGGGAGGAAACCAGAGAAGCAGGAGGAAACCCACACGGCTAGCGGAAGAACATGCACAGAAACTCCACATAGACAGTAACCCAATCTCAGGATCAAAAACAAATATATAATTTTACTTTTTTAATTTGGAAGCTCATTACATAGAAGATACCAACTAATAAAATCTTACATGTGATAAAAAATACCATAAAAATTACTTGTGAATTTATTTGTATGTTTCTAGTCCACTTTTAGTAAAAATATAAAGCAGGTCATTTTGACCCAAATGTCAAAGCTTAAAGCCTAACTTGGACACTTTTGATTACAGAGATGATGCAAATTGGCTCTCAGTGAGAGCTTTAAGTGAGATAACGGTGATGTTCTTAAAGCCTTCTGAGCTGCAGAAAACACAAAAGCATACAGTTCTGTCCAAGCCACTAAGCCTACTATGAGCTAGGACACCTCTGCCAGGTCAGACAGTGATTTATAGTTCACCACTATTAGTTTGACATATAAAAAGACATGAGTAGGAGTGTTTCCTTTGTCTGGAGCGGAGCATTGGGATAACCAGGCTTAGACAAAAGGGGCTCGGGAGTCGATGTTGTCATGGCCACAGGGAGAGGAATGTGATGGTGCGTCCAAATTCACACATCAGAACCCCTAACCCCCCCCCCCAACCCAACCGGCATGAACCCCTCCCCCAGCTTCTCATAGCAGCCCTTGAAAGAGTGTGACGAGAGAGGATGAGATTTTGGGAGAGAAGGAAGCGCATCAGGCTTGCCTCCTGTGGAATTCCTGGGTGCTTTTGTAATTGTGATTTGAAGAGCTCTGGACGAAAGAGAAAGAGGCAAAGTCTATCTGACAGACACGTGACTTCTAAGGAACGGCCCATTTGGTTAATTTATCAGGCTATAAACATAGGCAAGCACACACACACACACACACACACACCCCACAGGCTCACTGTTGAAACATGTCTGATGTTGCACTGTTGACAGAGGTTTCACGGCTTGTTTGCTTTTCTTCGTGGCTGATATGAAATGAACTGAAAACAAGCACAGCTGTAAGCACCTTTTATTGTGAAATACTATTAGACATGGAACAGACAAGGCAAAGAAGAAAAAAATTATCTAGGCTTGTCATCTCAATGGTAATGTAGTGTATGAAAAAGCTGCAACATTTATGCAACTGATCGTTCATGTAAGTATTTTAATCCCACCCGCAGTATTGTGAGGATTACCCATATTAAATGATGTTTGGCATGCTTTACCTGACCGTATGCGAAGATTGTGGCATTATAGCCCTCAAAGCAGCCTTCAATGAGCTTCTCAGTGCAGTTGCTGTAGATGGCATCCTGCTGGGAGTCCATGTCAAACACATAGTCATAGGTGAAGGCCTTGTCCTTTCCCAGAATTATCTGGGGCTCTCCTGGGGTCACAAATGTGCAAATGTGACATCCTTCAATCTTCTCTTTTGCCAGCTGAGGACGGATCCTACAGGAGCAGTGAGAGACAGCATGAGACGGAGAGAGACACAGACAGAGTAAGATATAAAGAAGCAGAGGTGGATAGGAAGAAAAAGAGAGACAAAGAGTGAGACACAGAGAGACATGGACAGAGAGACAGAAAAAGAGAGCGACAGACAGGAAGAAGAAACAGACAGAGACAGACAGAACACAAAGAGAGACAGAGACAGACAAAAAAAAGAGAGACAGAGATAGACAGACAGAGGAAACAGACAGACAGGCAGACAAAGCGACAGAGGAACGACAGAGGCAGAAAAGACAGTGAGACAATGACAGAGGGAGATAAAGACAGACAAGCAGAGAGAGGGAGAGAGAGACACAAAAGACAGACAAAGAAACAGAGAGAGGCAGAGAAAGAGAGATAGAGAGAGATTGGCATACAGAAGCAATAAATATGAATATAACAATAGGAATGAGAGCTTTAGAAATAAGAGTAATTCTAGTTTTATCCATATTTATGGCACGGAGGTTTTATGTTTTCACAGTGATGATAAAGGCAGTAATCACATGTTGGTCTGTCATTGGACCTTATTAAACAGATTTAATGTGCTGACAGTTTGACTGCAGGTATGCAGATGTTCACAGGTACGGAGCTAGGAGATGCCCTGGCAAGGCCTGGCTTGTAGTGGTTTAAGTGCCAGGATCCTACTGAACACATTACCGCACATTATACTACACCCCGAACAGAGGCTCTAACATTACTGACATGGAGACAACCGACGTGTCTTGCGGTAGTGAGCTTCATCGACTGTGCCCATGTGTGAATACCGGAGAGAATGGTGCATGAGCAACTGGAGATGAATATACTCCGCTGCTAGTTTATTGGAAACACCTTTTTTTACTTTTCCTGCCCATGTTATCATGTACACCTACCACAAAGTCACTTTGTAGATAAGATCTGTTAATTTAGTTAAAATTGTATTTACACCAGATGATTTCTTTCAAAGAATGCAGAGCAGTTTTAAGGAACTAGCAAAATTCGATAATTTACATAAATTTTTTTCCAATGCTGTCTTCTGGTCCCAATGTTACTGGCAAAGATACAAATGTAAACATTCATTCATTCATTCATTCATCTATTTATCCATCCATCCTTGTGAAAAAAAAGGGGAGACTACAGGATCAACAGGAAAGAGGCTGGAAAGCTGAATACTGTATACTGAAAATCCCTGAATGCCACGCCTTGTTGCTTAGGTAGAATTTTGCATAGACAGTTCAACTGAGTGGCATGTTTTGGGGGGGGGGGGGGGGGGTGTGAAAAACCCAAATGGACATGGGCTGAACATGCAAAACTCCATACAGTCAGTAACCTGAGCTCAGGCTCAAACTGGGTACCCTGGAGATGCGAGATGGTAACATTACCGGCCGGATGTCCTCTATTCAATCTTTTTTTTTCATCTGAAGCTTAAAGTGAATCTTCTGTTTTGTATTTAAATTACTTTTTTGAAGCATGAAATTTTTGATGACATTGATTTCTGTAGCTGCAGCACTGATGCAGATTTATTGGTCAGCATAGCGACCTGATGAACCATCACTGCTTAAAGTCCCCATTATTCGGGTACTCTATTTGCAGCACAGCAGATCATAATGTGTAAACTCATAGGTGTACAGTTAAAGGGGGCAGAGGGGTATTAAACACACTGTAGCAAAATGGACTTCAGTCTGTAATTGTACACCTATAATGTGTACTATATATACTACATACTTGCATATGTACAATAGTACATATGTACAATATGTACCTATATACTTAGTAAAATGGCCAGTACAAGGAAAAAAATGTAGGTACAAGACAGTAAACTGAGCACTGGGAGTACATATGTAGGATGACTGACTGCAGTGTGCATGAGAGAGTACATTATAGCACACAGTGCTACGCAGCTAACGTCAACCGGCATATGAACAGAGCATTCACTGTTCTGCCAGTAAGAAGGAAACTGGGCAAATTCGTTGAGTACACAGTGAATCCCTGCCTTTCATTAACTCATTTTTTTCTGTTTGTTTTCTGGTTGTTTTTATTCATGCTTTTTTCCTACCAAACCACCCATAGTGACGGTGTTTCTCTGAGCCTAACACTGGTCATCCCAGCATCGCCTGTCCACTTTCTGACGCCTCATTCATTCCAGTTTCGAAACTGAAGGTCTGTTTCATTCACTGTGCACTAAAGCAGTGACCACAAGTAGGATTAACACAAGAGTGTCATTACTACTCACAGCACTCATTCATCAGTAAGCAGTGAATAAGAACACCAGCATGCACTACAGACTGGGTTTGCTTTAGGAACCGTACTGTATAATTCATAGCACAGTATCAGTGACATGTCAGTCTTGATGGCTTGATGCTAGCTGCTAACTGGGTAGCAGGTTAGTGTTGCAGGTCCTGGCACTGCTTGGGCACGAGCTACATTAGTAACAGTTCACTGCCACAGAGCTCTTATTGTGTGCCAATGACATCAGATCCCAGTTATTTAGCATCCCTGTTCTGAGGATCCATCTCCAAGGACGTGGCTGGGAGGAGAGAAGAAAGACATATCAGGAAGAGAGCCAACAGAAAGATAGGCTGACACAAAATGAACTTATTAGTGAACACTTGAGCACTTCTATTCAATACAATCACTAGGTTCGAATATCCTTCTCAGATTAAGACCATTAAACGAGTTAAAATTGATTACGCTGTTTCTAACCTTGTAAACTGCACTTGCAACACTATAGCACTACTTGTGAGTGCAGTGTGGTACCTCAGCTGTGGTGTAATGAAAAGCACAGATGATTGAGTGATTGGGAAGTCATGCGTGGTGTTAAAGTTACACCCCTCTCTGAATAAGCATGGGATTGGTGACTGGATTATCAGGGTAAAATCGTGTAGTGTGCACAAAGCTTAATCGGCATAAATTTTTCAGCTCTGGTTCCCTGAATATTATGAGGTCACTGCAGTTTATACAGCATACAGGAATAACCGCCAGTCATTTCTTTTGGGTAGTTCTTATTCTGGCATAAAAGTAAAATTTTATTGTGTTCTTTCGTTATGCGTCATGACATGTACTATTCTGTAGAGCAGCACTGAATGCCTCTGCCTCAGTGTTTACTCAGATCCACAATTTTGCTTCATTGCACTTTTGGGCAACAATACCCTGGTGCTAAAATGCCAGACTTGCATTAT
Source organism: Notoglanidium macrostoma (assembly GCA_030068235.1). NCBI lineage: Eukaryota > Metazoa > Chordata > Actinopteri > Siluriformes > Auchenoglanididae > Notoglanidium > Notoglanidium macrostoma. Next base: position 11,725,411 of record JAQQZR010000004.1, read on the forward strand.
CAAAACACACTATATGGCCAAAAGTGCATGACCCCCATATTTAGCCTTTTCCTAAACTTTTGCCACAAAATTGGAAGAACATAATTGGCTAGAATTTCTTTGTATGCTGTAGTATTCTGATTTCCCTTCACTGGATCTAAACATGTCCATGTCCTGCATGACATTATCCCTGTGGACAAAGTGACAAAGCGCCCTGACCTCAATTCCAGTGCATATACTTAGGTTGAACAAGAACGCCGAATGAACGCCAGGCCTTCTCAACACATAATCCCAAAAATCCCTAAAGACATGGTCCAAAATATAGCATAAAGCCTTCCCAGAAAGGTGAAGGCTTTTATAGGAGGACAAACTCTGGAATGGGATATTCAACAAGTATATATGACTGTAATGGTTAAATGTCAACATACTTTTGGCCGTATAGTGTACATAGTCTTGCATACATATCCAGGGGCCATGTAGGGACACCATGTTGACCCGTTTCCATGTCACAGCTCAAAGAACCCTGCATTTCAAACCTGAGCTCAGGTTTCTGTCTGGGTGGCATTTCACATTCACATTTTTCTGCATGTTTGTGTAGGTTTCCGGAAACCGGAGAACCTGTTTCCTCCAACCTACCACAAATCTAGTAATAGGTGGATTGGCTACTCTAAATTACCCCTAGGTATGAGTGAATGTGTTTGTGCATGATGCTTTGGGATGGAGTGGCATCTGCTCCAGGGTGTTGTGGTGCAGTGTCCCTCTTGGTCGACCCTTCGGTCTTTATAATCAGCAGCTCCTGGTCCAGCTCTTAAACTTGGACTTTAGTTATATGTGGTATATAAAATAAATTCTGCGATGTTAATAAAAATTCAGCTATTTCTTGGCCTGACTCTCCACATGGTGGTCATGTAGCAGCTTTGGGGCTCACACACAGGTTTCAGATTTAGGTTTAAATGTAAACACAACACTGCCAGGACTAGAATAAAGGCTGCCTTCATGGGTGTTTCTATACTTTACCAAAGCTGGATTGAGTGAGGAATTTCCAGTCAAAATGTACAGTCCTTCTCTTGAATTTCAGTCATCACATTATTTTCATTTATCACCCAGCATTAAAAAGAACCATCAACATTCTGCTATAGCAAGTAAAACTATTTGAGGGAAAAAAGGTGAATACTGAAGGCAAATATGAGCTGTTTAAGGCCTTCAAGCCTTCTAACTCCTAACCATGTGATGGGTTACTATGTTTTAAGCCATAGGCTTCATTACAGCAATTAGAGTGACGGCTAACCTCACTGAGGTTATTCAACTTATTCAATTCTATAAACATAACTTTTGTTCTGGATTATCTCAATTACTTGCTGCTAACTGAGCAGTGTAAAACTCCTTAATAACCTAAACTTGGCATTCTACATGCTTTTATCGATCCAGTGACTATATCTTGTCTGAAAATGCTCATCATGTAACTGTGTTCAAAAGTCTTTTACTCGGAAACAGGAGCAAGGAAGTGCGTATACACACAAGTGCAGGCCGCCAATAAGATTGCACCCTTCAGGATTCTAAAAGTTGAGTCCAGAAAAGTGTAAAAATTATATCAGTCCCTCCTATCCATGAGGAGTGAGGATACATAATTGGATGCCTACCTCTTAGTAGTGAATGTAGTCAATTAGCAAAGACATGACTGCACCTTTAGTTTTGGACTGAAGGTACAAACCTAGTGTCCCCAACATGTTGCCCTTCCGCAGGATCATTTCCATAAACACGTATTTACATATTTAAATACATATTTAAATCATCAGCTTGAATCTACAGCACAGATACACTACATTATCCAAACAACTTCATCATTTGTGCAACTTTCAGGTTTTCAGTACATCATCACCTTCACATTATGGTACCCTGAGGCATGTCATAAAGCACCGTAACTTAGTGTGTTTGCATTGCAAATCAAACAATCTTTTTAGATTCTCTTTTAGCAAAAGAAAAACAATGTACAAACGACACTTTCAGTAGTCCACGATGTCTGCCCCATTATGTTATATCATTTAGCAAACCTGTGATGTTCTATTCATTTTTATAGCTTATAAAAAACCACACTGTGTCCTAAACCGTACTGACATGTCTGTGCGATATTACTGAAGAACTCGATATAGTTTGAGGCAGATTTCTATGGGGGAGGGAAAGTGTTGAGAGGAGACAAGGCTTCAATTATTTGTTAGCCAACATGATCGGGCAATCAATTATATTCGGAGTATGTGGAAAACTGTTTAAATTTGATTTGACCAATCTGATTTTAAATCCACACCTCAGCTATGAAAAGGTTAAAATAACCAGATCTTCCACTGCTGCTGGCTATTTTGACCTCTGCTAATCTCTGGTCTAATGTAGGCTTATCTAGCACCAGGACTTTAGGTGACACATGTCAGAGAGGCCAATACGGAAAACAATGTGTAGAAAGTAACTGAGAGACTAATCTGCAGGAGCAGTAGCTGTGTCATGGCCTCTGAGCCAGGAACATGAATCGATCACAATGATGCTACTGAACTGAAATGGGTCTCTAGAGAGGACATGGTCATTATGGGCGATTTGCTTTCCTGCTCTCGTTAGCAGCTGACTCACTGTCGGTCCCAGAGATGAGAGCGCTTCTCTAGCTGACCTCATCTTGCATCATTTCTGTTAAAATCATTTTTCGCAATTGCTTTGAGGTTGAACATCACATGATCCCTGAGGAACATTTATGAAAAATGGAGACCAGCTCCTTCTGGTCAAGTACCAGAGGAAGGAAGTGCTTATGTCTAAGTAAAGAATAAAATATACAGAGAATGCTGTTATAGGAAAATAAGCAGAAAATGAGTTCCAGTTAGAGGATTCCAGTTACAGCACTTCCTGACGTGTTTTATTCCTTTTATACAGACATTTTATCCATTTATAGTTAAATTACCTAAACATCAGCAAAACAAGTTAGTTCCTGTTATCACTTACATTATAGAAGCTATAAATATTCTTCCTCCACAGCTTCTTTTTAGGGCTTTTTTAATATTGCTGGAATTTTCAGGAAAAGGTTTCATAAAGGAACTGCTCATTTGCTGATGGCTATTTTACAGGTAGTACCACGTGATTCTGAAATTGCAGCCCCCACAGAGGATTACTTATTTTGGATTTATTGCTGAGCAGCGCATTTAGGACATAGCATGCATATTGCTTAACTCTTTACAGTAAACAATAAGTAAGATAGAACCCTGATGGCCTGTACCAACCCTTAATAATAAACATTATCTGTGTTTACATGCACCCAGCTGCCCCAAAAAGGTTAGTTGTCTAGTAAACTAGAATGACGATATTTATATGAGCTGCATTGAAATGGTCACTTCTTGATGTACACAATTAATCAAATGTTATACAAAACACCAATCTTTATGACAGGTAATATGCTTTTCATGATTTCATGAAAAGAGTCTAGCATGTTCTTTTTTTTTTTTTTAAAGAATTGTCTTAAAACTGATTTCAACAGCAGCTGTTGCATCAAGTCCAAATGAGAATCAGTAGCACAACATATGCATTTACTTTAATCAGGAGTTAGGTCATCCAAGACAATCAGACTATTCTGCTTTAAATAGTCAATTCTTGGTCTGTCTAACAGTCTTAGACCCATAACAGAATTAAGTCTGAAATAAAAGCACATACTTTAAATTGCATTTTGTGGCAGAGAGCTGAAGCTTAATGGGGAAAAGTCATAAAGGAAATCCAGTTGTAGCTTCATAGTAAAAAGGTTTTGCTTATTATGGTTTGTTTTATAAATCAGCTCTCTGAAAGTGTTTTATATTTTTACTTTTTGAAATTAAATTTTCAAGATGGAAATTAGTTATACTATAAAGTATAGTAGTATATAGCACCAGATTTTTTGACTGATCGTACACTTCTGGGAAAAAATAAATAAAAATGAGGCGAACCCAATATTGCAAAACATTAAGCTTTTAATTGTCTCAGCAGCAAATCATTGGTGAGGAGAATTAGCAAGAATTAAACAAATAAATAAAGTAACTTGGTGTGGGACGGCTTTTCCCTCGATTTCCTTTAAATGTTGAAGTCTTGTGAGTAAACTTGCAGACGGCTTATTACAGAAAGAAGAGTCTATGTTGTTCCACTCAGTGTTAAAGGCTTAAAACAGAAGATATTTTGGAACAGTTTGGAAAATTTTTGGAAAACACCCAGACAAGTTAGTTTCAATTTTATATAATTTGTAAGTGAACTATGTAAGTGAACTTCCCTGTTTCCAGCTTTTCCCCCCAACAGTTTCAGCAACGAGCATTGACGAGCAAAAGAAGGCTGAGGTCTCAGGAGTGCTTTTTTAGTTCTTGTTCATTTTCATAACCCAATCATAACCTCATCAACCTATGTGTGTTGAAAATATTTCAGTTTGTATAAAAAATGTGCAAAAATTGGCATAAACCTTCTAAAGTGAGAAATATATATTTAGGAAATATGTGTTAAAATTAAGAGGTATATATTATACTCTATTGTGCAAAATGCTTGCACTTCTGAGAAAAAAATGTAAAGCAAAAAAGTTTTTGGAAATTAATTCATAACTCTTCAATCCTTAATATAAAAAAAAAAAAGAAAAAAGTAGTAAATACATTATATACTATACAAATGAAACAATATGTGCTGTAACCAGCACAGTCTTGATGTTTTAGCAAAAAAGTAGCATATTACTTAATATGTTACTTCATTTAACATACAAATGAGAGAGGTTTGAATAATATATAATCTCTGGATGCTCGCAAAAGTGAAGGAAACATGATCATGGTTCTCAGGCCCGTGGAATATAGTGTTGCTTTCCTTTCCTTTCTCTCACCTCCAGCTTAACGACAGGGTCACTTTTCATTCTGTGTAACCTTAGCAAACGCACCTACACTGGTGTCTTGTCTAACCAGCTTCTCTGAACTGAAATGAAGGCCACATGAAAAGGAACAGGAGGAAAAAAATAGACAGAAACTGGATGTGAGGATTTCCCCTTGTCAGAACATCAGAACCCATTTGTCATTCTTGCTGCGATTTCAAAAAGCCCTACTTACCTGTGTGACATCGCAGCCCTGAGACAAAGGCCTTCTCAAATTTGTGGTGTTTGATTTGAGGCTAAGCTGCGTTCGACATGTTCAGTGGTTGGTACTCTGGGCAGTTTACTGTTTTTAGTTCAAGAACCACTATTGTTAAGATGTAAAGGTAATGTCTGGCATGATGATATTCAGGAACAGGTACAAACAAGCCTGTTTCAGCCCTAAGCGCTCAGGGGAAATATTATACTAAACTTTCCATAATCCCTTTACAAGGTACAGATTCACAGAGTGCAGGTGCTATATGCTAGACTTCAGAAGTTAAACCACAGGAGAATGTAGGACAGCACTGATCCCAATTTTCCATCATAACAATTCCAATGATCTGAATTGATCCTACTGTATACTGACAATAATTGAGGTTACTCTTTCCAAGTGAAATGTCATAATGATGGACAACTTATGTTAGTAGGCATGTAATGATTCACTAATTTACGATTCAGTTCGATTCACAATATTGTCTTCACAATTTGATTTTGCCATAATATATTTGGGAAAAAAAAATTTAATTAAGAAAATTTTATTACTCGAGTACGCATGATTTATTTTCATACTCTTTAGCAACTTAAATATTCCTTTTGCTAAATAAAAAAAAAACAACTTTGGTTTAATTTTCCTAATAACCAACAATAATTATTTACAAACACTTGTATAGGTTGAAGTAAAATAAAATAGACTAATAAGTAAAATATTCACTTTATTAAACATGAAAAAGTTAATAACAACTAGACCTTTTCTTATTAGCCATTTATGAACATTTGTGAAGTCTGTAGTCAGGCATAAACATAAAACAACTGTCTCCATTTGCTCCAGTTTTCTTTTGCTTTCAGCAGTCTGTAAAAAGATAGCACTGATTTCTTATTGAATCTATTTTTAGTTAATCGCACAAAAGCTCTTTCCCATTTTTGGTCTATTTTTGTATGTGCTTTCACGGCAATCCAGCCAATGGTGACTTTATGTGTATTATACGTTATTGAGCCCTCTGCTGTCTAAACAATGCAATTATAAATAGGAAAAAGTAAGAAATTAGCAGCCCGATTCGATTCGAATTGCCATAAAAGTGTACCATGTTTTATCATTGCACCATATATATTTATATAGGTAAATATATATGGTAGTGTAAAGGTATAAAGGTAGTGTAACAAACTTTGCTCCCATAGCTCCAATGGCTCCGAGCCATGGAACTTGCCATCTCTGGATAAAATGCTCCAAACACTTTTCTGCTGTCTCACTCAAGAACTGCTTCATTAAGACCTACTCAATGTTGTTTAACTTGGTATTATATTACAGATTTCATTGCTGATTATTTCTATGCTTAAAAAATAATGATAACGTCGCTATATTAATGATATAGTTCTGTTTGAATTGCAATACATCCATTCGTGGATGCATGTCTTTTCTGTCTCAGTGCTGCGACTTGTCTCTACTCTTAACAGTTTAATATATGTGTCTTAAGCACTCCTCTGAAGCACACCTGAACTTCTGAATGGTTGGAGAAGAAGGTATAAATACTACTTTCCTCTGGTTTCCAAATCTTTCAATTTAAATAAAAAAGTAGGAAACAGTTTAAATTCTTTTTAGATTATCATAACATAAAAAGACACATCACAGATAAGAAAGGCTAGAGAGTGTTAAAAGAGGATTCGTGAAAAGCTCCTACTGCTTAGTGTCTCTGACAAACAGTTAATTTTCCAACACTCAGGTTAAATACCCTAACACATTATCTAGCTTACAAATATAACCTAAAACACAATTTTTACAGGGCTGAGAGATAAGAAACAAAATGTGTCAAGCTGCAGCTCTGTTTATCGCTGTGAGGCTTTTTTTGTTGACGCTTTGTACTCTTTATAGGGCTGCATTGCAGCAATGCCAGGTTTGCAGTCAAATTATATTGCCAGTATTACTCATTACACATTATAAAAACTTGTGGAAGAGGGGCCACAACGTCCCGTTTCAACATTTCCTAGTACGCAACCGGGTTCATGTCCCTGTCATATATGTCAGATATACGTTATATTCATTTCCTTATTTCATGGCCTAAAACGATAACTGAACAGAGTGGAAAATATTGCAAATGTAAAATTTATAGCAATACAGCATTTTACACCGACATTAGCCCAGATACTAAAAACTATAACAGTGTTGGAGGGAGAAGGACTTTCTAATTCTGACTAATATTACTTTTATATTGCTTACAGAGTGATTAATCTCAGTTTTTTTTTATCTACTATAATGACAGATGAGGAACAGCACAGTCATCCTCCCTGAAAGCTGCATTTGCTCACTCAAAAGAATGCAAGGCAAGTTACTAAGTGAGGTTCAGTGGTCTCAAAGCCCCCTGAATCATTCACTGATCAGCTCCTGACAGCTTTCTCGGTCAAAGGTCACAATGCACACATGAGCGGCTGCAGGAAAAAGGGCGGAGGGCAAACGCGAAGCTGTCAGATTGCCTCATGCGCTGGTCAATGAGTGGAAAGCCAACAAACACAAGGACGCAAAACAGGCAGCCACCTCCCCTCCCAAAGCAGTGCAGTTATTAATGGAAAAGAGCTGCTGATTCCAGTGCGATTTGATATTGGCTGACTGTACATAGGGGAAATGCTGACAACACAAGATAAGGAAAAATGTGGAATCCTGTTGTCATCCTGCACTTCTTGGGGAGCTGAATGTGAGCTGTTTGCTTAGAAATTTTATACCATTTACATCAGTTTAACAATTTGCCCAAATTGCAAAAAGAATTCTAACATTTTAGTAAAAGTAAAAGTGAGAGATGAACAGTGATCTACCTGGATGACTTACACAGGCCAAGTGCCGACCACATAGCAAACAGAGGAAAAAAGTTGAAGAGAAGGGTAAAAGACAAATATATGCCACTAATACTTGCAATTTTTTAATTGGGACTTATGTTTCTCTAAACAATTGATTTTAAATACATACTGCAATCCATTACTCTTAAGCTTACAACATTTTTCAAAAGTTTGGAACCTTATCTAGAACCTTACTTCTCACTCAATATGCAATTTATCCACCTTTATGAGAGCATGACTGAAATCATTTTATACCATATTTAGGCATTTGAATAATTTTCTTTAAAATAACTATATTTTAAAAGACCCCACGTGGCTCCAGATTTGCATCACAGGATTACACCGATTCCATAAAAAGACAAGAAATTATGTTAACATTTAAAACATATCCTACGTAGTTGCTCTTACTTTTAGGTCCAACCAATCTGTTTGCCACTTTTGTCCCTCTTTCTCTTCTAATCTTTAAATTAGAATCTCCCCTCTGTCTTAATCTCTTCCATCTTATGCCTTATATTTTTATTACTATTATATCAAAATGATTTTATATTATTACATTTATTGCCCTTTGAATATTTCACTACTCTTTACACTTTTAAGTTACTTCTGTACATCTTATTGGTCAAGAAAACTAGTTTCTGAATGTGCTATAAAATAAATTTGACTTGACCACACACAAAGTTTGTTTACAGAATCTTTTTATGACCTTCTAAATAGTATAGAATATACCAGGGATTTACGAGTTCTTTCTACTTCCTCAGACTTCTGTGCACTTCAACTGTGTCATGACGGCATTCGCACAAAACACCCTACAGATAAACACACCACACTGATAGCTAGAGCGAAGGACTCCCTGCCATGCGTTTAGCTAGAGAAAGGTGATAAGATAAACCTCAGGAGGCTGCGGAAGTCAAACTCCCGCTCTGATTGCTAGCAACTTTGATAAACCTTGAGAGATATTCAGCTTTAGCAAAACATGAGGAGAGTGACATCATCTGAAATGAGTCAGCGCTTTCTTGTAAACCAGATGGTTCTCAGAGACACGGTCCTCAAAAACTGGCTCATAAATATTGATAAGGTCCACAAAATTAGATACAGTCATGCCACAGCAGGTGGATGTCTCGGCTAGTCTGATGGACAAAAGCCCCGGTGACAGGCTTTGAAATTACCAACCAGCCCAAAGATTATGACGAGCTGGGGAATGAAAAACACACAGCACAGAAATGTAAAAAAGCACTCAGCTGCTCTTACATATGCTCAAATTTATGAGTACCGTAAAAGTTATAAATCCATCAGGGTTCAATCAGCTTGCTCAATAATGGCTGCCCTACTGACTTCTGCCTTATTTCCTTTCCAAACTGAAGTAAATGCATGGACCCAAACAAGACTAGCACTAGAAGAGAAATGAACACACCATTGTATGCTAATAAAAACTTGCAGTTCCATTGACCGAGAGATGACCATTACAAAGAGCACTACTGTCTGCTCTAAGGCTTTTCATTATTAATGGCTTGGTTTAAACTTGCAAGAGTACAGAGGCACTCAAAGGACCAGCAGCTGAGGCCAAGGCAGACACAGTCAAGTGTTTCAGACAAGCCCTTCTTACAGCACACAAGCTTACAGAGATGATTACATTCAATGTGTATCAATCGCTGTGTGAAGCTTGTTCTGTGCAAGTGTGGCAGGTGGACTCATTTCACCGCTGTGTGCGAAAGTCATGGCATACAGACATCATGTTAGCAAACTCTACTGATATACAGTTGTGACAAGAAACAGATTACTACATATTCTATCTACTCACAAATTTTAATGGGTAAAGTTTTGTACAGCTGGGAGTTCAATACACAGGACTGCAAGAGTTTTACTGTTGGAGCCTTTTGAGCAAGAGTCAAAGAAAAGGCAAACGTTTCTCAATTCGATCACGATCAACTGCATCTGCAGCAAACCTCTTCATTTGAACTTGAAAATATTTGAAAATTCTGATGTGATCCTTTAACCTGTATATTCTTGACCTTACACTTTGACCCCAACTTCCTTGTGTTATATGAAGAAAGCGTTTCACTCTACTGTACATGTGTATTTGTATACAGTGTTGTATTTTCTCTATTAGGTTTGAGAAAGCCCTGACCACAATACATGCTCCTCAAAGACAGAAACAGAGCTTCTAAATGTATTTCCTGCATTAGGAATATAATACAGTAATGAATTTCAAAGGCTGTCATTTAAACCAACATGAATGAGGTGACATCATCACATGGCATAGCTCCAGCAAGCACAGACAGGTGTATGAATGAAGTGTGGATTATCAGTGCAAGCCCAAAACGCAGGTTACAACCAGTCCGAATTCCCTGGCAGGTTTATTTATCAGCGTCGGCACCACTAATTAAAAGGTTGCGTTGGCTTTGTATTGTGTTACGGCCACATAGGTGTCCTGTCTTTTCTTTGTACTTTCTACCCTCTTTCTGTAGCCCCACCCAGCTTGTGCTAAACCTGATTGCCAGACGAGGTGCACTGCACATGGCCAGGTCATTAGGCAGCAGGTAAAAGCTGCAGGTTTCTGTCGGAGATCTTGGGGACTGCTGGTCATGCTGACTTTTAGCCTGGGACTTGGGGGTGTGTCACTCTTGTTTTGTATGTGTGTCTCTAGCAGTCTTAATGCAGTGTTGATAAATCCATGGAGTTGGTTGTTTTAAAGGTGCTCTTTAGAGTTGATTTGGGTCAGTGATGGAGTCTTGTTTGCCCCATAGGGCCACCCAAGGGTGAGGCGTAACAATTGGCTCTGCAAACAAACACTGCAATGACAGACTGAGCTCATTAAATGCTGGACATGTTGACTTGAAGAGATTATGTACTAACGTATGGCTTTAAATGATATTTAAAAAGTGACCAGACAAACAAAAGTGCATATGAAGAAATAAGTGCTGACATAACCAGTAATTTAGGTAATTCTCCAAGGAAACCTGTTCCGATACTAAAACTAAACAGACAAACATTGAAATACTGCCAAGATAAACAGATTATGAGCTTCAGGAATTGAAATAAAATGTTGTACCTTCAGTGTGATAACCTTCAGGCAGTATGTTGACTTACTGTGTTTAGGGTTTGAATTAAAGGAGCATTAAGCAAGATTATTCTTTTCCTGCCCCACCACAAAATTAGATTTTAAAACAGTTATGTGGGTTCCATAGCTCTTTCCCTGGAGCCCACTCACCCATTACCACACACGGTCAGTGCGAGCCTGTAGTGTGTCTACAAAATGACTGACAGGAGGCCCATCCAAACACAAACAATTATTCTGTTTTCCAAACCAGTTTCTTCAGCCATTTAGTACACTTTATATAAGGCCATGGCTTAATCTATGGCTTTTCTAATCATGCTCTACATTTCTTCATGCTTATATGTCTATAAGAAAAATCAACTATTGTATCTTGAGTGTCTTCTTAGTTATAGCATTGGATAATGTGCCATATGGATTATTGCTCGACATCCAGGTCAAAGAATGAGTATACCTCATTGATCATAAATTAGCAAATAAAATAAAAAATTTAAGATAGCATACAGATGATTAAACTATTAGATGGTTTCTTAAAAAATGTGAATCTACCGTTTTATCAGCGCAAACTCTGTCATGTTTAAATACACTTTATAACAAACCACTGCATGTTTTTTTTTTTTTTTTAACTGTGTGTACCTGCTTACACTCTCTGTTCTTTCTCGTTTCATTTTTGCTCCGTCTTTTCCTGATGTTTGCTATGCAAAGAGGATGTTTCCATATGAATACCCAAGCATTTACTAAACACAGCGAGCGCATTACCTGACATTAGGCCCAAGCTGAAAACAATCGGCAAACTGCGTGCTGGGTCAAAGTCTGACTCTTGTAACTGGAGCTGAACACTCACTCTAGAATAAAGTAACCTGAGCCTGGCTATGAGGCTTTTGTCCTAAACAGCACCTTTCCTCAATGACAAAGGCACACAATGTATGCCCCTACCTGCATCCTGTTTTAGTCCTGGAGTCACTGAGCTGCTTTCAAAGAATGTCATTTTCTCTATACATCACAGGTGTTGTCAAAGGTAGCTTTGTGTAACATTTCTTCTCTTATTCATCTGTGTTATATTGTGCATAGACATACATTTATGTTTTGTCTGTTGAGCCTTTAGCCCACAGCTTTTTGGCACAGTTTGGTGACAATTACCATTTTAAAACATTTACGATTGGTTAAAAAATCCAGGGAAGAAAAATCCATCCTTGCATATTTATCTTTAGTGTAATACAAGATTTATTTTGTGATAAAAGTCAAAAAGGTCTTTGTTTTTCCTTCATGGACATGTTGGTTTATATTGTCTTTAGGTAACACTTTCCTACATTACCTACAATGCCGTTTGACTGCAGGTAATTCACAGGCTGGTATGACATCTTTTTCAGCTTTGTGCTACATTTGACATACAAAGTTGAAAAGAAAAAAAAAAAAAAAAAAAAAAAAACATGAACACGTCTATATATATGTTTTTGTTAGAAATAAGCTAGCTGTGATGAGTGATGTATATTTACCTCCTCAAACAACAAATTGTGTAGTAAGTGTTATAGGTTTAACAAGCAAATGTGTGTGTTACTTGCGCTAAACCAAATATTTATATACAGTATAACTCATTTTAATGTAAGAAGTGCTACTTTGTGTACTTCTGATGCTGGGAGCAGCCATGTTGATTTGACATCACTCTATGAAATAGAAAAGACCTCGCAACTGAGACTGTCCCAAGTTGACGAGTAGGAATTTCAAGTTTTCTTTGGCTTTTCCTGGTTGGAGGTTGGGAATTACAAGCTGCAACCTTGAATTGAATGCAGCATCAGCTCTTGCTTCATCTCGAACCTAAAATGAGTGATGCAGCAGCACTTTACTCCTTTCTTCTGTCCAGATCTCTCACCTTCTAATCTGTACACTGTGCACACGCAAATGGCATTTCACATCTTTAACATTCATGTTAATATTATGTTGTGCTTGTCATCTTAAAAACGGCTAACTAGCTGAACTAAGCCTCTGTTATAACTCAGCAAAAATGTCATATAGCTCAAACTCTGGAGTCCAATGTTGGCTGTCTCCACTCTTACGGTGTTGGATTTCTCATTAATATCACACTGAATATTGTGAAAATGGTGACAAAAATGCTTGGATTTTGGTTTCAGGAGCTAAAAACAGACTGTTGTTCCTTATTTTTATAAGCACTATAGCTTCTCATACGGCATCAACCAACAAATTAGCAGCAGAAAAGTTAAGCACAGCACACATATTTCAATACAAAGACATTTAATGAGTTTCAGGCAGCTTGCGTCCTTTAAGCGGAACTATTCAGGAGTAGTACTTATGCTCTGACCTCCTGGCCCAAACACAGCAAGTGCTTTTCACTACATTTAATCCACTGGCTACATTTCTAAAGTGGATTAAATCCAAGATACAATACACCAAACACCACAATGCATGCGAAACAGTAATTACAGCACAAGCCATAAATTATGTGATTTAAATCTTCTTCATCTTTCTTTCAGTCTCATGTGAATAAGAGCTCTAGTTAAGGTTATGGGAAGATTATTGTACTGACACTGACATTTAAGCAAGGAAATGAACCCTAAAGTGCTTGAATCTTTTCTGCACTGTAATTAGCTGTATAAATGCATATGCAATGTTTCAGGATATTTGGTCGGACAAGCAGATGAGGATGTGTTATACTACGAAAACAATGCAAATTAGAAATATTCAAAGTATATGTACATAAAGGCACTCCCTCATCAACATAAATCCCACAGAATAAAGCCTTAGGCTCGATCCCACATGTCTCTCTACTCCCTACATAAGTGCACTACATGCAGGACACAATAATGACCGTCTACACCCTATGTAGTGCACGACAGTCCGAATCAAAAGCGATTCAGGATGCAGCGCGAGCCGAGTCCTCCATGCCAGGCTTTGTGGCCAAATAACAGGTACATGGCGAAGAGGCGGTGCCTAAATGAGCATCAGTGGGACAGAGACGGGGCATTTAGGGACTACAGGCCTACCTTAAAGCCACTCGTACAGAACTTTCATCTTGTCCGGTCGTCATGATCCAAAATCAGCAGGATCCGCGCGCATATATTCGGCTCGCGTGTCCCTTCTCTTGATCGGCTTAAACAGGTATCTACAGCGGCGGCGTCGCTCCTCTTATCCTGCCATACCGCTACTCCTTTTCATGAATCGGGTCGTTTTATATTTCTGCTGTAAATAAATAACCATTCATGTTCGGCACTCCGGTGGTCCGAGAGCTTTTACCCTAGCTTTACTTCTTTAGTACATTCCCAATGCCGCGTCTCCAGGCAGCACCAGCTGAGCTTCACTGCGCTCGAGCGGACTCATTTGGCCCAGGGGGCGTGTCTCCGCGAGAGTGTTACGTCATTAGGCCACACCTTCTGGTCTGCTCGGTCAAAAAAATATGCCGCCGATGGAATGGCCAATGGTCAAATATAATGTGCACTTCTTAGGGTGCATAAAACATTGTTTCATGCCCTGTGTAGGTCACGTATATAGGGAGCATGGAGATATTTGAGATTCAGCCACTCTTTGTGTCAATTTCTGATTGTATCGCTATTGAAAAAGCAAATTAGAGGGTATTATACGTCATACAAATTCAATTATAATGAAATAATATTATAATTATAACATTATTAATAATGTTAATAATTAATAATAATAAATAATAATGTTTACTAACATTCTCCAAATTTACCTTTTTTTAATGTAAAAGGAATAGTCCATTATTATTATTATTATTATTTAGAAAAGTTATTTAAAAGGATAGTCCTATATATAATCATTATATTATCTATCTATCCATCCCAATATGCCAAGTATGTGCCAAGTATGGATTAGAAGCTCCCAGGTGCCGATGTGAGACACCACCGAAAGTGGTTGAGAACAACAGTGCACAGACATAGTGTGGTTAACAATGAGCAGAAAACAGCAGTAGTGATAGATGTGGCAATCCCAGCTGACAGAAACATCAGTGAGAAGGAGCATGAGAAGACTGAGAAGTGAAGGGACAGATGTCAAGTTGTCCCAATGGTAATAGGAGCATTAGGGGCTGTGAGTCCCAGACTTGGAGAGTGGCTCTAAAAGATCCCAGGTACAACAACTAACAACAAACTAACAAACAGCTAAGATACTTCGCAGAACCCTCAAACTCCCAAGCCTTAGGTAGAACTGAGGTTGTGGGAGACACACACATACCACCCCCAGGTATGGAGGGACAGGGAGATTATTATTATTATTATTATTATTATTATTTATAAACAAATGATAAATACAGCTTAAAGTCCTTTTCAGCAAGCTATCAATTACAATAACACTGCTGTGCTTTGGCAGAGCAACATCGCCGCTTGGTGACCATCATGTCGTACTGCACACATCAGCACTACAGTCGTCTCTTGCGGGCTTTAAAAGGTCTCCTGTGCGCGTGCCCGCGAGGCCGTGAGCGCCCTTTTGAAGCCAAAAAAAAATGAGAGAACGAAAAGAACGAGCACGCGCAGACGAGGACTACGAAATTGTAAGTGCGACATTTTGGAATGCGATTAGAGCATTTAAGTATCTTTCTGTTTATTAATTTGTCATCAAACAGCATTCGAGTAATAGCTTATGTGAAACAAATAATGTAAATAAATAGGTCTAAGTGGTATAGATACTGGATGGATGGAAATAGGCCTACTAACCGATTGTGAACAGTTACCAAATTTATCTTTATAGTCTATAAAAACTTTATGGCCAAAAGTTTGTGGACATCTGACCATCACACCCATATGTGCTACTTCTCCAAATTGTTGCTGCAAAGTTGGAAGCACACAACTGTCTAGAATGTCTTTGTATGCTGTAGCATTATAATTTCCCTTCACTGGAACTAAGAGTCCCAAATCTGTTCCAGCAGGATAATGCCCTGTGCACAAATCAAGCTCTATTAAGACATGCTTTGCCAAGGTTGGAGTGGAAGAGCCTTGACCTCAACTCCACGGAACACCTTTGAGACGAACTGGAATGCCGACTGCACCCCAGCCCTCCTCACCTAACATCGTATCTGCCCTCACTAATGCTCTTATGGCTGATTGATCACAAATCGACACAGGTTGAGTTTTAACACCAGTCTCTGTGATTTAGACCCAAGCTGAAATCATTAAGACCATTTGTGATGGGAATCCTGTCTCTGTTCAGTGAGTTAGGTCATTTGGCTCAGCTCACTAGCTGACACTTTTGGTTCCTGGCTTATTGCAATTTTTTCCTGAACCAACAAAAGTTTGCAATGTTGAGACCAGCGATTGGTCTTCTTTGCCCAGGCATGGGTGAAATTGTTAAATGCTGTACCTTCAAATTAAGAACAATCACTTTGTATTGCATTTAATAATGTTAGTCTAGGTTACCAAGGTACTAGAAATTTGCACCAAAAAAAAAAAAAAATCAGTAAGCATTCATGCATTATTGCACCAGTTGTGTCTGCGATTCATTAAGATGTATTGCCATGTTTTGTGATAACTGGCTGTCTCCTATAATGTTGCTTTACATGCACAGCTGAAATGGATATATTAACCCAAACAAACAGCTCAGATGTTGAAAAGGGAAGGGAAGCATTTACTTCCAGTTAATCTATAGTTACTGAGAATAAATGTTCAAATAAATTACATTAAATGCATCTACAAAAAAGAAATAAAATTAAAATTTAAAAAATAATAAAGATTTTTTAAAACATAGTTTAGTTTACTTATTTCCACAAATATCAGCTGTAGTTTTCTTGGGCAACCAGGAGTATATGAGATTGACTATCAAATGTGAAAAAAAAAAAGTTTCAAGAAAAAAGAATTTATGCATGTGAAAGGATGTGTCCAGACGTCTTTCTCAGTATGTGCTGATTTCACAGTAGGCATCAGACATAGGAATAAACACCTGAATAGGGCATCGGCACTTTGGATTACTGTTTACTGCTGATCTTATAGTTCCTCTGCACTACGCAGTTTATTGTGTTTCAATAAATTGTCTCATGTCACATTTTTGTCTTATGAAGCACATGTTAATAAGGTGTTAATAAGTTAATTCTGATGAATTATGGGTCACACATGCATTGACTCCAAACCTAAATAAGGCAAAACTGCTCTAGTACATTGCATGTTATTGAAGAATAAAGAATATTAATTAAAAACTACAATGAAGTAATAGCTACTTCCAGCTTTTAATAACACTTAAATAAGACAATCTGTACACATGTTAATGCTTAAGTGCTTATTTACTGGGTTCTCAACATTTCAGCTCTTTGTTTAGATACTTAACAGGCAGCTTTCAAAACTCACATGTTCCTATGTTAGACAAAATATGGGAGTATTACGACATGCAAAATGACAGCTTGTCCATTCCAAGTTATGTTTCTAAGAAGATATATTTGCAGTTGTGCAGGAATAAAAATGCAGACCTTGCCTGAAAAAGACTTTGCAAAAACATGCTGAATATAGCCAGGTACCAATCATTATATTAAATTGTAAATTCATCACATCAGAAAAATGTCTCTGATACTCTTGTGTAGGCAAAATATAAGCAAGTCGAAATAGAGAATATCACATTCGTTTCAATCATATAAAACCCTGTCTATTTACAGAACTACATATTTGAAATAAATGTTATGTCCTGCTGAAGAGAATGAAATAGGCCCTGATACAGATACTGAAACCAGAAATCAAGAAATGAAGATGCTATCTAATGCTACTCCAACATGTTTCATATGCCAGAAACAATTATTCAGTAAAGAAAAGATCACCTAAACTTTCTAAAATTGTGAGTTTCCAATGAAAAGCAGAAAATGTTTCTAACTTACAGTATATGATCATGCTTATCCAACCCAATGACTGTAAAAAACCATGGACAGCGTGGCTCCATGCCCTTCCATCCTTAAGAAACAAAACCAAAATTCCTCCTACATGTTGTCAAATTTGGAGCCACAGTTTGCACAGTAGAGACAAGTGTTGAAGTCAGGTACACCTAACACCATTTGATAAGCCTTTCCCCTTCTCCCAATACCAAGGTCCAGCATGTCACCAAGGCTGTCAATCACTTCATTCTCAAGTGTAGCCACACGTTCTTACCAAATAGTAGAATAATGTTGTAAAAACTAATTTCTGGGTGGGAAAAAGCTGCAAATGTTTGTTAGATCTAACTGGATTAGACACTGTAGATGGAAAGCCAGTTTAGATGAGAAAAGTGACATGGAAAATAGGCTATTTTGTAATTGAATGGGCAGTGCAACACCAGCCAGCAGGGGGGGCTAAACCTGTGGTCGCTTCACATTTTAGAGACATTATCCTGTGCATGATTTTTACAGTCATTGGTCCAACCACAATGTCTAGATTGAGAGCAATGTATTAAAATGCATTTGCTCATAAGTCACTGACAGGTAATCTTTAAATCAATACACAAAATTCACAGTATATCAGTCCATCAGGAGACAGACATATTTGAGCAATTCATGATAATAGTAAAAATAGTTGTGACCTTAATATTATAAGGTTCCCTGTGATAGATTGGCGACCTGCCGAGGGTGCACCCCACCTCTCGCCCGAAGTCAGGTGGGATTGGCTCCAGCTTCCTTGTGACCCTGACAGATAAGCAGTATAGATAATGGATGGATGGACAGACAGATGGATGGATGGATATTATAATTTTAAATGGACAGAAGCTTGTAGTACTAAGGTCACAAAATGTCCATAACTAGCCTGCAGTCGTAGTCTCCAGACTACAAGACACATTTTTTACACATCATATAGCAGGTCCTGTAACTTATACACTAAATCAATGTGTATATCAAATAAAAATGTGGCTGGATCAGGCTTGTTGTTGGGAAAACAAAGTAAAAGAACCATCTGGTTCTCTGTGTTATTGCCAAAGTGCTTCTGGATCTGACCATTACTATGTCACACATTTACCTGTGTGAATTGTATTCATTTTGTTCTCAGGGTGTCCGTGCCAGTGCTGGCCATGAACTTGGCAAAACAGCTCATCATCCTTGCCATGCTGGAATCCAGATTCCAAAAAGCAACACAATGAAAATGTCATAACAGGCTAATAGATAATGTATGCATTATGACCATAACTATTTAATGATATTGTGGCACAATGGAGCAGTGTTGCTGCCTCACAGGTCCAGGGTCCCTGGTTTGATCCTGAGCTAGGGGGATTTAGGATCAAACCATGTCCACGTGGAGTTCCTGTGTGTTCTCCAGTCTCCTCCTACCTGCTAAAAACATGCTGTAGGGGTATTGACTATGCTGTATTTCCCTCTAGGCATGAATGTGTGTGTGCATGGTGCCTTGCAATGGACTGGCATCCCATGGTGTATTCCTGCCTCAAGCCCAGTGTTCCCATGATAGGCTCTGGATCTACCACGACCCTGACCAGGCTAAGGTGGTTACTGAAGATGAATGAATGAATATTTGATGATTTTGAGAATCTAGGTCTCTTTTTCAAACCAGAACCCAGAAAAGCACAAAGATTAATGCTGAAACCAAAACCGATGCTTACTAATCGAACCAATCACTGACAAAAGCAGATTATAAATTATAGCACCAATTAGTCACGGAAATAGTTGTCACTAAACAAATATCAAACTAAACTTCAGATTTCTGGGTAAGAAACCAGCTGTTAACAGTTAAGTATTTGTGAAACATAAGCCCAAACCACATACTTTCTAGAGTCACTAGAAAGAACAAAACAATAAGCAGCATCATAGCAGGAACAATTATTTCCTAAAAGAAGCTGAGATCGCGGTCATTGCCATGGTATGACATGTGCAATAAAAACATACAAGTCACTAATATGATGCAGTCAGTTGCACTTTCTGAAGCAGTAAATTGTACTGTGGTAATTACAAACAGCTTAGCTAAAATTTTCTCTGAACTCTGAGATAAAACATAGCTAGGATGCTGATGAAATCTCCATAAGGGAAAAGAAGACAACAAAATGGCATTTTTAAGAAAGTGACAAACTTAAACATCACTGCTTAACACGGCAGGAACTCCATTGTTTTGAGGATGGTGTAAGGATACGTGCACACTGAATGATTTCCCTCCCATTCATTTTCAATATGGAGTAGTGAATAAATGTGCAAGGGATTGTGGGATAGTGCGTGGCGAGAACCTAACCCACGCTGTAATGGAGAAAGTTGAGCTGCAGCCTCAAAGCGCTGACCAATCAGGACTTGGCGGACAAAGTTGCTGATGTCAGGCGTGCAGTGTGTGTGTGTGTGTGTGTGTGTGTGTGTGTGTGTGTGTGTGTGTGTGTGTGTGTGTGTGTGTGTGTGTGT
>JAQQZR010000004.1:11754684-11803477 GCA_030068235.1 Notoglanidium macrostoma
ATCTATCTATCTATCTATCTATCTATCTATCTATATATCTATCTATCTATCTATCTATCTATCTATCTATCTATCTAGGATAGACAAAGTACAAAGTAGTTAGAGTCCCCCAATAGTGGGATTATAAATCATTATACACTGTCAAGTCAAACAGTATTACGTGCTTTGAATAGATATTGTGAATTATAAGGTTAAATGGTTTCTCAATATGTAAAATCCAATCCAAACTATTTTTAATTACTGCTATACTATATTGTCATTGAGAAAATTGAAAAACTCAAATTCCTTTATTGTTTGCATGTGCCCTTGCTTCAAGGAAAGGATAAATAACCTCAATCCCTGTGAGGAAGGTACAGCTTCTGAACCCATCAGTCCCTGTGAAGGAAGCATGGCCTCAATGCCTGTCAGTCAAAGTAAAGAGGTGAGGCCACTGTACCTGTCAGCCCCAAATGAGGGAGGTGTGGACATCAGTCCCAAGGAAGGAGACATAGTCTCTGTTATTGTCAGTTCCAATGAAGAAGGTGTGGCCACTGTGCCTATCAATCACAAGGAAGGCTATTGTGCATCTCTGTTCTGGTGAAAGAGATTTATCAGTTGAGCCTAATAATCCCAAAGAAGTGGTGTCTAGCAAAAGGAGCACAGAGTCTGTGGTGCTCAGTCCCAGCAAAACAGTCATGGTTTTTAACATCTTAAACACCTTATCCCATTAAAATTGACCTGTATTCACAATACTGAATTGTGTTGGATTGCATCATGACATTTATTATTTTGCACTGGATCGGAACTTTAAATGTGTCTTTCATAGATTAAATATTTGGTTATGTATCAAAATGTGCATCATATTGTCTTATAACTCTTACAAAAAAAAAACCTTTTCATTGAATAATTGTTGCAGCAGCCACATGTATTATATTGTATTTTTATATTTAGGGATACATCAATGATCTGTCAATAGAGGTAGCTAGTGGTCCGCTACAGTGCTCACTTACTTGTACAAAAAGTAGCCACCCGTACAAAATTCAGTCGCAATAAAAGCAATAAAACATTCTTTTACTTAAAGCTGTACAAAAGCCTTTTACTGAAATGAAACAAAACCTTCTTCACAGTAACCCTGTTTGCTAGCTAAGGCACTTAATTTAGTCAGTTAGCTAATGTTATAAAGAACGAACCATGTAGCCTACTGCATAAGCATGCATGTGTGCACGTTTACTGACCACTAATAAAACCAAAGAAACAGCAAAGAAACATAGTAATCAGTAACTCGGAGGAACTTTTAAAAACAGGAACTCATACTTGGCCTTACCTCTTTGTAGGAGGACATGATCCTCTCAATGGCGTCTGCCCCAGAGGCTAGAAGATTACGTGCAGTCGTGAAGGCTTCTGTCCTCTCACTCACTAACACTTGTGTTTGGCCATCTGCAAGTTCTATAAGGATGTAATGTCAAGTTTCAAACACTAATCAACTTTCACAATAGTACACATTTCGGTATTACAATGGTGTTGTTATTCTGAAATCATTATAAATCAGGAGGTCATCTGTTTGTGTTTCAACTCCATCAGAGGACACTCATTTGATTACGTCTGGGGAAATAATGGAAAGGAAATGCATAAAAGCCGGGGATCTACTGTATGAGTCTGTTTACCGACACAGCAACCATATTAATAAGCTCAATGCATTAAATCATACTGCATAACCCTTCTTTCCAAACCACATGCTTTCTACATTGCGGTAAAACTTCAGTGTTCACAGGAATGTGTCCATAGAAAGATGTCCGCAGAACACTACTGAAACAATGACAGTAAGTGAAATCACCTCAGATGCTTACCGTTGTCAGCAAAGCCAGTGCCAGTGATGATGGGCACTGCCACCATGACAAGGCCACATCCACTCCAAACATACTTCATGAGGAACTGCTCGATCATGATGTACCACAGGCGCTTGGACAGGATCAGATTTATCTGCTCAGCCAGAGCCTTATAGCACTTCTGCAATTGCAGCATCTCTACCTGTCCCATGGAAAAGAAAGGGTGGCAAAAGATGCAGAATTTTATATTATGAATGAAGCAGGAGTGCCCCAACATCCTCAGTATTGAATTAATAGCTAGTGTGCTTAATTAACACTTAGGGTTGTTACAGTAGTGCTGAAACTACTATTATGTGCTGGAATTCATTTTACAGTCTTTGATGAGTTCTTCCAAGGTTGAATTAGCTCTGTGTACATTAAACACCTACAATATTAAAAAATACTAGCACGACCGCCTCACAGCTAGGGTTCCTGATTCAATTCTGAGCTCGGGTTACTGTCTGTGTGGAGTTTCTCTACGTGTCTACATAAGTTTCCTCTGGGTTCTCCAGTTTCCAGCCACCTCCCTAAAACAAACCACTAGGTAGACAGGTTATACTAAATACCCTAAGTGTGAATGTGTGTATAGATATTGCCATGTGATGGACTGGTGTCTCATTCAGGGTGTGTCCATGCCTCATACCCAGATGCACCACAGCCCTCACCAGGATAACGCATGTACTCAAGATGAATGAATGAATAATATCCAATAAGGTCCACAAAGCATGCTAAAAAGTTTTGAAAAAGCTTGAGGCATAAATATCTTTGTTAAAAGCCACTGTCCTTACAATGTTTTTGGATGAGATAGATGGGCATGATGCATGCTACACCCTGCCATTGGTAGATGCTCATAAACTCATCACTTTAGCCAGGCACTCACCTTGTGCCCTCCGTAGAAGGCAATCTCCTCTGCTTGAGCGATGATCCTCGAGTGGGCGTGACGCAGATGCCCCTTTCTGCGCGCCTCCTCAGCCACCAGCTGGCCGAAAGTCGGGGAACACCAGCGCAGCACTTTAGCAGTGATGAACACCACCAGGCCAGCTAACAGCATGGGCCCCGTGGCCCCGGCGCCGCGCGACCTCGCGGTCTGGATTAGCGTGTATGAGGTGAGGATCACGTCTAGCACTGGCTTGGTGAGGTTGGAGTAGAGGCGCGCGACAGACTGCGCAAACATCGCCACATCCTCCGTCAGCGAGTGGTCGGGATTGGCCAGCCTCGCGTCCATGTTCGCCACACGGTAGTACGTCTGCCCGGCGAAGTAGGTCGCGTAGGCGCGCTCCACGAGGCGCGTGCGCAAGGCCAGCGCGAGCTTGCCCTCCAGGTAGCGGATCGCGCTATTTACGAATGTGGCAGGCACGGCCACGAGCAGCCACTTCATGAGCTTTACGGTGAAGCTGCGCGGCCGCTTCTCCACGATGCTCTTGACAATCTTGCCATCCAAGCCGGCCACGTAGATGGACAGGAATGTCCGCGAGACCAGAGCCGCCGAGTGTAAGCAGAGCAAGGCTAGTTCTCGGGCCGCGAGCTTCGGAAACATGATTCTGATAAGATCAAGGATCTGTCTAAAGAAGCGCGCGTCCAAGCCAGGTGATCTGTGATTGTCATCGGGACCGGAAACGGTTTCTGATGTAGGTCTTTGTGTGGGCACCAGTCCATTCTGCTCTCGTTGGCCGTTAGCGGTGCTTTTGGGCTCTGTGCGTTTACTGATCCTCTTGCAGATGACAGGGTAAAGGGTCTTCAAGCCGT
Organism: Notoglanidium macrostoma; assembly: GCA_030068235.1. Classification (NCBI taxonomy): domain Eukaryota; kingdom Metazoa; phylum Chordata; class Actinopteri; order Siluriformes; family Auchenoglanididae; genus Notoglanidium; species Notoglanidium macrostoma. Next base: position 11,758,275 of record JAQQZR010000004.1, read on the forward strand.
ATGCAGCAGCCGCGAGAAACACGGCTCGTCTGGCCGCTGCGCTCTTATTCCATTTCACCTCAGACGCTGCATGCAATATGCTGGTCATTTTTACCCCTATATACACCGCCTGAGCTGGAGCGCTCTAATCCGCATCCATCAGGTTCGGCAAATCCTTATTCACCCTGTGCTCCCTGGGCCGGTTTGCTGCAGCACCGTTATTTGCTGCTTTCCGTCGCTTCGGTTACGATGCGGCGTTTCTCGTTTGCCACGCCTCCGAGGAATACGATTGGTCACATCAGTGACATGACTGTGCTCTTAGATGTTAGTGATGAGGTGTGATGAATACCCAGAAACAGGTTTACACCTATTTTGAAATTGTTCAAGAAGATATTCTGACAAGACCTTCGCAGATTTGCAACTGACCATATATATATATATTTTTAAAAGATCTTATATTATAATGGGAAAAATGTGGCGTGTGGTTTCTTCCATAACCCAAGAAAAGAAGACAGGTATTTGTTATAATAAATCTGATAATGATATTGGCAAAATGTTTAATTCATAAATGCAAATTTAACAATAAAAACCTTATTTTGTTGTTTTCCTGAAGGATGTTGAGCAAAGTGTGAAACTACTTTCTAATTTGACTAATAAAAATGCTATAAAAGCACTTGATATCTGTATATATTATTATTATCATTATTATTATTATTTTTGTCTAGTGCTATACCTCTGGCTCTTTTTTTACTGCTCTACTTGTACATGCTATCCCTGTATACTAAATCTATGTTATGTTCTTTTGTTAATTAACATAAAGAAAAAAAAAAAGATGTTAGTGATTCCGGCTGAGAAAATGATTAGTGAGTCAGATAATTTGGCTCGGCTCACTGACAAGAGCCGATTCTAACGACTCCCAAATGCCTTTGTTTTCCAAATAGGGAAACCGTTTTGCGATATTGTGAAATTGTGCCAATATCGTAACTGGTATTATTTGATAGAACATTACTTTACCTTCTAATAAAAATTTGGACTACATTATAGCCAGCCTAGTCAATTTAAATAGTCATTAAATCAGTAAGTGACAAATACTAGGCTACAGCAAGCATTTCCGCCCTAATATTAGTCCTGCTGTGTTTGTGCTTCCTAAAGAAGAATCTTTCCATGTATACTGAAGGAAAAATATACTGAATAGGTAAACAGGCAGAAATGTTCCTCGTCACTTCTGCCTTATTTATACACAATTGAGAGTCAAACACACACCTCATCATTCACACTAAACAGCTCAGATGTTGAAAGGAGGTTTCCATGGAAACATGTCGATTAAATTACACAGCAAGAGTATGCAGACATCAAAACGGCTCGTGTATGTGTGTCGGCTCCCAGCAATTCACTTCAGAATCGACTCTGGCAAACGACACATCACAATGAGTTGTCATATTGTATACATGTAACAAGAATGCAGGCAGATGCCCGAGCCTTACTTGCTATCGGGATGATTAAAGAGTGTCTCATGAAGCAGAATGTCTTATGATTCACCACACATGTTTGGTTTGAGAGCTGAACTCCAGAGGTAGGGATTCACAGAATTAACAGATGACCGCCATCTGGTGGTGCATTTCCCCCCCAAAGCTACACAACACAAATTAATGAAAAATAAATTAAAATGGTTAGTTAGCTGTTTTTGTATTTAGTAGTAATAATGAACTGTATCATACTACATTTGGTTTTTACATATCTAGCTCTAACAGTGAAATCGTTATTGAATTTTGAAAAAAAAAACAATAAAAAGTTAAATAAAAAATATAAGGGAGTTTTTAAAATTTGTTAGTTGTAATTTGTAAAAATAATGAACTGCATCATAGTACATTTGATTTCATATACAGTATGTAACTATTAGAGTCAAAAAGCTATTGAATTTTGATTATTTTTCTTTTTAAATATACAATAAAAAAGTTAAAAGCATGTTTTAAAAATCTATTTATTGTAGTTGATCGCAGTATAGTCTAAAGATAAGACAGACTCAGTGACTATACAGTATATCACGTAATACAAATTAATAAAACTGATTAAAAACTTTAATAAAAATGTCTCTAGTTTGTTGAAAGCATAATCACTACATTTTCACGCATTTGCTTGGATATATACACCTTTATGTAGACAAAACGAACAATGATATCTTAACACAACGATTTTAAGTTCAAGATATATTCGGCATTTTAGCATTTAACTTAACAGATATTAACATTTCATAACAATAGCATTAATAAAATATAATAAAACTTTATAAAAAAATCTTATTGATTATTGTCACCTTCCTGTGTTTAATACTACGTAAAACCTTCAGTAAATTTTGGATTTATTTATTCATTTATTGGATTAAAGATTAATATTGAATGAATCATACGTCACTTCCTTTCTATTTTTGAATACGTCAGCAATCAAGTTGTAACTGCTGCACAAGCTCGTGCACTTTGCTCGCGCGTTTATAACTGCTAATTTGCTAGCATCGATGTAGCGCTAGCGCTGCTAGTTTGCATTAATGTATTACTAAAGTTACGAATTAGCTTCTGTCAAGACATATCAATACACTTATTTATCTGAGAAACGATATTAATTACTCAGACACTGAAAATTTACTGTCTTAATTAATTAATTTACTTACATATAAGATTTAAGTATTTGACCAGGATAGCTAGTTGCCGATTTTGTGGAGATGAATTGGGTAGGGGGTTGGCGGTGCGTTGACGACTCTGTATGAGTATAACAACATAATCATTCACATTTGTTTAGTTAACTTTGTGTAGTAAGCTTTTATTCTTTACTTCTTGAAATAATGTGTTTCAGAAGAAACGACTGACAAAAGGGCTATAATTTATCTTTTTCTACAGAAGCCGTGTTATGAAAAGCAGTGACACGAGAAAACAAAAGGTACAAAAAAAAAGTTAAAACGACATTCAATTTCCCTTTATACAACTTTAGCAGCATTGACTTTAGTTTTGTACAAAAACAAACATGTATAATATTTAAATGTGTTTGTAAATATTAAAACTAGCTGGATCGGGCTGTCGTGCTGACTCTACATTCTGTACTTTGCTAGATATTTAGATGTCTAAAGTCATTACAGTTATGTATATTTACTGCTTAGTGCTTGTATGGCTTATTTTGTTTTCAAGGAGTTTTTTGAAAAGAAAAGGATGCAGAACAGACATAAGCTCCTGGCATCACCACCAGCATCACCTAAGAAAGGCAGTGTTGGCAACATGGATTTGCTTACAATGTTTATTGTAAATCAAATCGCATTAAAGAAAGAAGACACGGGTAAATAGACGGTGCATATTACTGACACCAATTTACATTAGGGGAAATATTTTGTACATTTAACATTTAGTTGACTAGTCTAAATAATAAGTGCTATAATTTTTATTTTAGGTAACCCTAAAATAACACATTTGGCTAAAGCAAAAGGAATTTATAAATCTATGAATGGGGAGTCTTTAGAGCTGCCGATGAGTCCTTGTTCTCCATCACGCTTGAGCCTGGCAGAGAGCGAATCTCACTACAGGTACAGATTCTTCCATCTACAACCCACAATCAAATAACCTACAAACCAAGCTGAAACTATTTCACTGTTTCAGCAGAGGGACAAAGAATCCTGAATTATTATTATTATTATTATTATTATTATTTTTACTTTTTCTGACTAAGATTTTGCATGCTGTGAGACAGTTAATATTAAAATGTCAGACCCATAATGCTGTAATTATTACTCTATCTAAGTTTCTGCAGTGACCAAACACTGAATTTGAAGAAGAGAAAACATAGCCTCCTAGATGAATTCAAGTTCAAGACGGTGAGAGCCAATATGAAACAAGTGGTGATGGATGGGCACTATTTCCATACTTTATCAGTGTTTTCACGCTTATTTTCCAGACATTTTATAAAACATATATATACACGTTGAATAATGATGACCTATAATGTCTTATTTGGCCTAAGCTGTCACCGCTTGTGGAAAGCAATCTGTCTGACAACAGTGCTTCAGCTCCTCAGCACCGGTTTCAGGGCAGTGCCTGTTCCTTTTCTTCAGCCTCACCATCCTCATCAGAGGCCTTCAACCTCCAGTCCAGGCCAACTGTACACAGCTCACCTCTACCACAAACAGAATCACATTGCACAAAATATGATAAGGTAAATCCTGACATATCATGCTGTGGGGTAAATGTGGATGCAAAGAAGTTCAAATGTCAGGCACGCTGTAGCTCTCTCTCTCGTTTATTCACTTACATTTAGCAGGAAGTAGATTCTCCACCAGGGGGAGCAGTTACTCAAGTAACCTTTTTGTGTGTCATTATTGAAAGGGAGAAAAGTGGTATGAATCTACCAGCAGGATCAGAGGACTTTATGTGTTTGCTTTCACAAACTGTGTATATGAGGCTAAAAGCCACAGGCACAAACCCTAAATGTAGGCTACATTCATTACTATATTTTCAGTTTTATTGAACTTGGTTAAAGTAGCCTATTGATAAAATATTCCTCTGAGCTGTATACATACAGGCCATGATTAAAATACACATTTGTCCCCCATTTGGTCACCTGCCAACACATTTTGAGGAAAGAGTGCTGCATACAGTCTGTATACATGAGCTTGCAGATGCCCATGATTGGTGTCTGTCATTGTGATTGACAGGGGAGCAAGAGTGTGCCATCCTTCACACTCAGACAGCATGGCCAATTTAGGTCCCTTTGCTCCCAGCTGTGGATGGCTGTGGCATTGTTGAGATTCACATTTATGATTGCTTGACAATAGGGCTAAAATACATTTACATTTTTGTAATCCAAGTGACAAAACAGATTTACTTCAATCTTTAGACAAATGCCTAGGGCCAGGATAGATTTCCATATATTAGATATATTGTTGTCAGTACACCTACTTGTATGTTTTTGGGGAGAAACTGCGAAATGCAGTAACAAATATTCAGCCTAGGCATGGAGCCGAGGACAGGTCAAAAAAAAAAAAAAAAAGCGTCATGGAGCCCTTTTAAGTGTGCTGTGACATCGCATGTCCTTATTTTCTAAGATTTCTCATAGTGCTCACTTAATATAGCAGTAATGTTAAGATATCTTCCATTGAAGTTCTCCAGGTTTTAAAATCAATCATGCAAAAACATGTTTTTGCTTGTTTCCCAGCCAGTGGGGGTGTGTGAGTACTGTCCTTGGATAGTGCCTTATCAAACAAAGACCTCCCAGACCAGCGTTACAGATGGAGTCCAGTTTGGGAGCACCTTACATAGGTGAAATTAACTTCAATCATAAGCTCTCCAGACCAAAAATTAGTAGCACCCACCAGTAGCAGCAAATATTGTATGGAGTTAGTAGGTTGCCCATCTGCACATTTAACAAACTGATACTCTGGTGTTCAAGGATGAACTTGTAGGGTGCAAAGGGGTATATCTGTGTGTGCTTTATTAAACTACTATGATGGAGCACTTTCGACCATTAGGATAAGCTTAACTGGGTTATTAGGAAGGAAATTACATGTGACTAATTTTACTCTGGGGAGCTTAGCAATATTTTTGCAATTCTGTTTCACTTGAATTTTCAGGTTATTATTCTTATTGGAAATTGTAAGCACCTTTTCATGTATTTAATTTTATTACATATACTGAGCCTATTATTGTCTCCACTCATTGTCTTGAAATAGCAGCGAAAGCAGTGGACCTTCTGTACACTTTGCTGAGAACCCATTTAATGATTTAGAGATGAATGACCAAGAAGAAAAGCCACACTTTTTTGGACTTAACAGTGGAGGTGAAGGTACATGAACTGTTTGTCAGGAGTTTATTTGGGTTTGCCTTGCCTGATGTACATTAGATGACAAATATTTGACTTTTAAAAATAAAGATTAAAGATAATTTTTTTTTAACGATAATGGGCAATAATATGATTATTGACAGTACTAAAGGCTGTCTTCAGCAGTATTGAATAATTACCTGGTTATTAACTTGTTTTTGTGTTTAGAATAAATATTTAATTATTTTCTGTTATGTTAAAGGTGCAAGAGAGTAAAAAAGCTTGTTTTTCAATAATCGCATATTGAACTTGTTAAATAATTGGGATTATTGTCAGGTAAGGGATCAGACAAAGGATGTAAATACAGTAGAGGTTTTATTAAAGAAACCAGGCAAACGGAGTCCAAATCACACAAGCAAAACCCAGTCCAAAAAATAGGTAATGTTCAGAATCACTTGGCAATCAGTAATGTCAGAGGCAAGGGCAAAAACAGCAAAGTCAAAGTCCAAAACAAAGTTCAAAGACCAGAAAGCTTGATATCAACAGGAAACAGGCTTGGTGCGCACGTGTAAACACAGTACAACACTTCTCAAAGAACTTCGGAAACAGGGGAACTTAAAAGTCATGAATGTAGACAAAATAGCTTCATAATATAGGAGTGTGGGGAAATGAATTTAGCTTAAAATTATTCACAAATAAAAGTAAAAGTTGGAATTGTACAAATGTTTAACCCCTTGTTTTCCCCTTTGCCATCAGAAGACCTGTAATTAGTTGAGTGGAGTCCACTTGTTTGCAAATGTTTGCTAGTGATCTCAGTATAAATAAACCTGTCCCTGGAGTGCCCCGGAGTCTGTTAAAGAACATATCTAAACAAATAGCATCATGAAGACCAAGTTGCTTTCACAAAAAGTCCAGGACAAAGTTCTGGAAAAAGATCAATCGGCGTTTATTTATTAAAACTTCCCCCACTGCTCATCACCCTGCGTGCACCATCCCCATAGCGAATCATGTTAGTGATAGCATCATGTTAACAATTAGCCTTGACCTCTTGGTTGCTTGTCTGACTAACGTACTCCTTACTTGGTCATTGACATTTGGTGTTTGGCCTTCTCTAGGCAGTCAGATTTAATAGTGTTCCATGGGATCGTCAAAGTTTGGGATGTATTTTTAGGACTGTGCTTGATACTTTTTTTTAGAATTTTGTAATGGACATGGTATCTAGCCCCTAGGCTTTTACAATGCTGTTTAGATATCTTCTCTTTGGGGTCTTCCAGGAACAGGTGTTTTCTATATGGACAACATAGGTGCTAATAGGTAAACTCCATATTTAACTAATTGTATGACATCTAAATATACTAAGGAATATGTGGTGACCATAGTGGTGCATCACAGCACTGTGGATAACATCTCACTGGTGGCTCATAATATTATTACAAGCTTTCTGAAAAGAGCCGTTGTAAGATATGCACCCCTTTGAAGAGCCCATAATAAGGGTCTGGTGCTTGGCCAGGTGACTCAGGGAACACCTCTGGGGTTCCTGCTCATGGTTATGTCCCCCACTTTTGTAGCAGATCAAGTGATTTTGCAGTGTTCCGTGAAAATATCAGTGACTAAAGCTTTTTAATGCACAAAGGATATGTGAATTTATCTTGTCTTCTGTATTGTAGATATTTCTGGTAAGAGAACAACAAAGCTCCATCTTCAGAAGGAGACACCAATTCACCCCACAAGCTCTCAGTTAGTAGCCTGATTTAGCAAAAATGTATTACATTAAATTATCAAATATGTTGTATACTATATTTGTAATGACTTGTGTTATTTATTCTTGAAAGTGATTTTATTGAATCATACCACAAAGATTGCAGTATTGATTTCCTATCTCAGGTAATACAGCGCTGTTCATTTTGATTAATTTATCTACACTGATTTATTCATGTTGAATCGTTCAATTCTCTCGGAGGCCAGTTCAGTATTTGAGCACATTATCTTATTGATAACATGTTGACTTTCAAATATATGTCCAGTAATCAAGGCACTTGACTAGTTGAAATACCTACAAAGGGAAGAACATTATTTTTATAATCTCCTTACTCACAAACTCAGATCTTACTTATTAATTGTGAAATGTGAAAATGTACATGCAAAAACAGAGCGTCTTTGTTCACAGAGTTACTTATTATATCTGCAGTTTGGTAGCATGCCCTTCCAGCTTATAATGTACTGCACTAGCAGGGTTGTATTTTTTGTTAAAAGGAGGTTCCTTTGAAGGCTGATGTTTGATGTTCTCTCTTTACCCTCTTGTTTCAAAGCATGCGTCTAGATGTGTTGACTGTAGACCCTGTGAGTTTCATACTTTTATCTAGGCTTATTGTCCCTGACTGACTTTTAATGGACTTCTAAAGTATGTTTCTTGCCACAGGCAGGGTACACAGAATTGTCTCAGAGCACGCTTGTGAATCACCAGTAACCTGTTCTCAAGGAGAGGGCTCTGTCACCTCAGACAATGTAACAAAATCTATTCGAGCTCTCAGATACATTTTAGTAAGTTGTTTCCTGATTGTTAACACAAAATATTTTTGTGCTCAGCAAATATCACAGTTATGTTACAGAGTAAAATTTAATCATTTGTTCATATACTCTGTTTTTGAACTATACACTGCTAGTTTATTAGGTATAGTTTGGGGTTTGGGCAAAAAAAGAAAGGTTAATCTGACTGTGGCATATACACAAAATCTCACCAGACAGGAAAGCAACAATTTGATGTAAACCTGCTGGTTTATATAGATATACTAACTAAAATTGGTTATTTATATGTATACAGTATTTATGTGGTTAGTTTGCTGTATGTCAGCTTGGATGAATCAGATAATTTATGGTTTATTGGTTCTGACTTTTAATGTTTTAGTTCCTTTATCCTGAATACTGTTTTTTTATTTATATTGTCACAGGATGATAGAAAAAAGAAGGATGGTAATTCCTACATGCACATGTGCCACTCTAAGGACAGTCTAACAGCAAGCCATGGTTGTCCATCAAGGCTGAGTGCTCCAACAAGAATTATGTCCTTCAACCAGAAGGTGATGTGTAACCATGAACGTAGCGAGAAGGAGGGCAAAGCCCATGGGATTTCAAAAACCTTGAGATGGATTAATCATGAACAAGACTGCGAGGAGGATCAGTTTGTTCCCTCTTGTCTGCAGACTAATACACGAAGAGGTAAAATGCATAATAAAGCATCTCCCAGGACACAAGACAAGGTGACACAGACTGTAGGTTTTTCCAATTTTACTGCTCAAGATGCCTCTGTGCAGTGTTGCCTTTTGAAACCAACTAAGCTGAAGATTTTCACTAAGCCCACGACTCACAAAGCTCCTGCCACTAGGAGGCAGACTTGTCACAACAGTAAAAATCATGGCGATCAGTTTGCTCCAGAAATCCATACGTTGGAGCGGAACATCTCCTGGATGATCTCAAAAAGGGAGCCTACAAAGCAGGGTCCAGAAACAATCATAGGGCATGAAGGATTGAACAAATCTGAGAGCCAGGCATGCATGAAAAACATCCATTACTGCACTGCTCTCACACAAATGCCCCAGGTATTAATAACCAACTGATTGTGACTTCACAGAAAATACAGATTTCTTAAACTATTATTATGATTAGTGTGACCCAGATTTCAGGGGTGCATCTGTAATCTCGGTAATGGTGTATGATTTTGCCAGTGAAACGTATACGAAGCTGTGTAGGTTATATGTACTCTCCTTTTGTAGAGTTAAAGGAGCAACCCTCAGTGAACATGGTGTTGAGAAGAGAAAGGCAGGAAGGTAATGAGGAGGAGAGTGTGAATCAAAACCCCACTGTGATCTCCAGCTGCACAGAGGAACACGTCAATGCCTTCAGTGCTGAAACAGGTGGAGACAGGGTATCTGAGGGGAAGGGAAATCTTAAGGAAATTGTTGACATTCTGCTCATGCTGAAGCAGAAAAATAAGCATCCATGAAAAATGTGAGAGAGATGACTCAGACCTGTTTTGTATATTGAAATTTAGCATCTGTTATCAGAAGGTATATAGTTGTATGCGTTACACTGGCTTCCTTTTGGATGGTTGAGTTACAGTATAGTACACTGGAAATCAATACTGAAAACCAAAAGCTTACTTCAAACAGTGGACAAGTTTTTATTGTTTAAATATTCCAATGTCATGAGTATTTATTTTCATAGAATATAAATCTAGCAAAACATTTAGAGCAACAATAATCAAATGTGAACACTATACACATATTTATATTCACTAGTTTTTTGTTGATCGTAAAAACACTTTGATAATAGTAATAAAAGTACTAATTTTACATAGAAAACACACCCACACCCACTAGATAGATTAGATCTCTCCCCTCAAAGTAACACGATATGTTTGTTGACTTTGAAGCATTCTCCAGTGTCAAATACATTCTAAAACATGTGGCACACCCTAACGTCTGGTCAATTAATCGCTGACACAATGTCCTAATAAACCGGTATTAATATACCTTCCTGAAGCATTCTCTTTCTCACTGCAATAATCAGAACTGATATGAGCGTACCTGCTCTATAGTGTGCTTCTCCCTTTGGGAAACTCAGCATACTTCAGTGTTAAACATGAAAACACAATTATGTTATCTGTTTGTGCTAACAGTGAACAAACACGAATTACACACTCAACAGTAATAGTACTAAAAGGAGCTTGTGTTAGTTTGCTTGATATTGTTGCTTTTACAATACCCATCAACTGCTTTGTTACACATATAGCCACAATATGTCTGCTTGGCACTTTTCTATGTGTACCAAACTACCAAGGTGTATACTCACAGCAGTACAATATAAACATAACATTGGATATTACACTACTCATCAAAACATATTCCACTCTGTTACATGGACGAGAGCTATGAGATGCAAAGCCATTTGTACACAAGGCTGTGAAGGAAGACTAAATTAAATTGAGTCAAATAATAAAGGTAAACATGAGGTTGAGTGGAGTACAGATATAACGAAAAACAGATTAAAAAGGTCATTACACACTATAAAGGAATACGAAATTGTTTTGATTCATCTATAATAGACTCTAACTTCTGAACAAATCAGTTCCAACACTCTCAGCTCCAAATATAATTTTGTGATAAAAGGGTTGCTCCGGGAAACAGCATAAGACAGCATCCAGGTTACAACCCATGTCTAGTATGCCATAAAATTCAAACTATTTAACTTTTGCTTGAATCAAACAGAAAATGCTGTTGAAAATGAACTGAACATTGTGGTGAGAACAAGTCACCAGTGCCAAAGATTAGCATCTTCTCAAAAAACCTAAGACTACAATAGTCGACTGACTATTGTTCTGTATAGCAAACACCTCATTTTACTGCAGTGAGCACAAAAAACAGATGTGACACATCTGTCAGTATACTGTCAGTATGTGTGAGCACTGCAGTATCAAACTGTAGTGTTCCACAACTTGAATACTTTTAAATGACATCTCACAAAAGCAGCCGTAGCGCTTTTGTATGTTTGGATGTGTCAATTCCATTTTCCTTTAAAGTGGGGGTGCAGTATTTGTAAGATGCAGCCTGACTGCTACAGATGAGCCTGGTGTCATGGTGGGGTGAAGCTGAAAAGCGATTCCTTTTCTACTCTCTTCGTAAGCCATGTGCAGAGAGGATCTACTGGCTGTTCTTTGAACTTTCACCTGAGGTTTATTCCACGTCTGAGCCATCATTGTCCGACAGGTGGTAATTTGATCCTTTAACCCGGATGTATTCCACCTGCCGGCCCTCATCTGAGTCTGATGCACCACAGGAGCACAGGCGACTTTCAAACAGCGACTCGATCTCCTCTAGCCGTCGCCCTTTTGTCTCAGGGAGACATCCGTAAACGAAGAAGAAGCCCAGCAGAGCAAGGCTCGAGTACAGAAAGAATGCACCTGGAAGATAACAGAGAAATCTCACTCCAAGCTGAGAAATGAGACACATAAGTCACAACTGAGCAGCAAGAAAGTGACTTCTTTGAGACATTTAATATCTTTTAATATCTTCTTTCAGGATCAAATAACTATATCAGTTTTTGGCATCTAATATCTGACAGAAAAATTAACCATTTGTAAATCTCAATACAGTGAAACAAGTGCAGTTAAGGAGACAGAAGAAGGAAAACTTAAACTAATACCTCAGATATGTGATGAATCACACATGAACACTATTTCACCAAGACACCTAGAGGTCACTGATACCTTATTTTTATTCATGAAGTGTGGGTCAAGTCAAGGTTTAAGGTTGCGAACGAGTGCACAGGCTTGGGCTCTGATGGCTTGTTTTTTTATTTAGAATTATAATTATACCATAGTAGGTGAGGTATTGAGCTATGTGCAGAAAGGTCAGGGACACCAGCACGTTGAAGGTCCAGTTCACTCCGGCTGAGCAGGCGTTGCCTGTGCTTCTCGCCCACAGTGGGTAAATCTCTGAATTAACAGTCCATGGCATTGGGCCCAGTCCTGAAAGACATGTGTGTGTTTAGGATTTAACCCAAAAACCACAAAAAAAAAAAGATTAGCTAAACAAGGACAAATTGTGAGGAGAAAACCAAAAGTAAATTATATTAATAAGCATTTAAATATTAGATGTAATTGTTACAACGTGGGCCATTAGTAGTACAAATCAACTATTTTTGTTTACAGGCCTCTTACCTGGAGCAAAGAAAGCCAAGTAAAGAATAAGACCCAGGAGAACCAGCCAAGAGTAGGAGGTAGGGCAGAAATTGTAAGACCAAAAACTGTGATCTGGAGATGGTGTTGAGTTGGAGCACCTGCAACACAGTTAAAACTGATATCAACTTACAAACCGCTTAATAACCGTAAGTAACTGTAATACTCTAACTGACAGGAAAAGGAAAATGAGTCATGTTTTGCTTAAAAAGAAATGGGATATGTGACATACAGCATCATCTAATGTCACTGTAGTGTGCTGCTGAGCTTAAGTAGAAAATCTCAACATGCAAAGGCGAACTCACGCTCACACACTCAGATGCCGATTATGACTCACCTGCCCCATGCTGCTCTTTCTGTGGAGGCCTGATTGACTGGCACGCAGGAGGAAGCGAACACAGCAGTACTGTTCTGCTGGTAGCAAAAGCCACAGCCTGGATCCAGCATACACAGTTCACATGACCTGGAACAAAAGTGAGGACAAGCAGGTCGGTGGTTTCGGGGAGTACGGAAACTCTGAACAGGAAATTGTGACAATATTTGAAGGTATTATATAGTTATTTAGACTTACAATCATTTTAAACCTCCACATCAGATTCTATTCATGTCAGCCAAGAGCAGATATCAGAGGCTACAGTGGTCACCAAAACTAGACATTTGAAGACTTTGAAAAAGTGATGTTTTTGGAATATGGACAGTTTTGATGAGTGCCATCCCAAATTCAAAACCCTTTATAAGTTAATCTTATTTGGCCAATGAAATTCTGAATAAGTAATCTGTGGTAAATGTGAAGTTTAGTAAAAAATATATGAAAGAACTGAGTCCTGCATCAAGCATACTATATAAACATAATGGAGACCGAGAAGAAAGTGAAGTGAACATCAACGAGAAAGCATGCTTGCACAGATTGGCTTGTTTCTATGATGACAGCACAGCCATTCAGCCTCCATTATGTTGTAATGAACTAGTGTTGTTTCAGCAGCTGGGTTGTATGAGATTAAATTGGGATAAAGAGAACAGCCACTCTCTCTCTCTGAGATGGCATGGCTTCAGGTTGCAGGGTCACATGCTGCGGAGGCCCTATTACAACAGCATTAGGAGACCAAAGGAAGCACACTGGCCATGTTTGATCTTTACTGCACAGAGGGAAGTCCATCAACATTAGACTTCACAGCCATCACATACTCAAGGGCAAGATCTTGTTATGTTCAGCTTGATGGCTTAAAAGACAATGACTTTTTTAATAAAATACAACAAATTTCTATTCTCATTTCAGGATTGGAGAGTTGATTAACCTGCATGTTTTTTTTAAGTCATAAATAATTCATAAACCATGATTGGGCACTGGCCTAGCCCATTTCAGCCAGCAATCTCTGTGCAGCACCAGCACACCTGATGCCACTTGTCAGCTAATCAACGCTTGATTAGATGATTCAGTTGTGTTGTAAGGAGATTAACAGAAATCCATGTAATATGAATATTTGTTTTCAGTCAATGTGAATTTGAGAGGCAATAAATGATCTAATTATTGGTAATCTGCACAATATAAGTGACAAGCCATTATATTTCCAGAGAAAGTAAAATGTGAACTTTCACTTTCACTTTGAAATTCACTTTTCACTTTCACTTTGGCCTCATCTACAGTAGGGATATTACTAAATCATCTAAAGGTCCAGTTACATAAAGGTTAGGATAAGTAACTAACATGACTGAATGATGACAAGAGTTAGCCTTTAATGCTTAACTATTAAGGATCAGTTCATGTCTATAAACAACTGTATAGACAATTTGAAATGATTTGCACAAAAATGACACCTTTGACTAGCACCCTGGACTCCGAACAGATGAGACACATCTATTTAGAACGTGATGCGAAGCCTCATTGTCCAATCATTTAAACATCCTGCATTCCTCTTCAACTTTTCTTTAAACGGAAGTATTGTCAGACGACTAAGCACCAATACCAGAGAAGGTAAATAAAATGAAAACTCTGAGAACTATTCATTTTTTGACCCAATGTCTTTCACCCTGTAGACATTCTCTGGTCCGACGAGCAGCCTTTAGCGAAATAATTTGCATAAAGGCATGTGCTTGGATAAATAGCAACAGAGGATGTGCTACATGCAGCTAGTTCATGAACACGCACATTACTTGCTTTGGTATGCTGAAATACTTTGCTAGGTCCACATCTGAACTGTGGCCCACTAGTTTACAGCCCCTATAGCCTGTATAATCTTTATAATATTCAGCATATTTGCCTGCGCACTAAGCTGAAAAGGACTAGAAGGACACACCCATATGCTCTATACTCACAGATATGTGGAGCAGCTGGTGTTGGCTAGCGCATGGTCAGCATGGTGAAGGGTGACAGGGGGAGAGTGCTGAGCAGAGAGCAGGAACCCAACAGCCAGGAGACAAAGACTCAAACAAGTCCCTGCACAGAGAGCAAGAGAGATTGATTAATGTTTTGCATGCTTATGAAATGACTTTAAAAAGTCACAATGGACATGAATCAAAACTATGATGTCTGCATGGTGGTGTATCAAATAATTGCTCATGAAAACAGTCACTTAATCTTACTCTGATCACAAAAGTAAGCCAATGAATTAATTGCAGCTTTGAAAACCAGACATTCACTTAACATAATTCACTAATAGGATGATGCAGAACATTTCTTTCTCATCACTCCTTGTCTCCTAGTCACCAAAGATTCCTGTTTCCACAGTTGCTTGGCAATATTCCACAGTTTTAACTACTGCAGTAGTTAGTTTCTAAGCCACCAATACAACGAAAAAACGAGGTGAGACATTCTGTGAGTACTCACCAACAATGCTGCCAAGAGTCAGTTTCCGTCTGCCCACCCTTTCCACCATCCACACACCCAGCAGTGTGAACAGAAAGTTAGTAAAGGCAGTCAGTGAGGACAGCCAGATTGCCAGCTTATCATCCTGCACTCCAGACATCTGCAAAATGGTGGCACTGTAGTACCTGCAGGAACGGGAAACGTGGAATACTGAACAAAATTCGAACATAGCTGCATACTGTGAAATGCCAAATTAGTACTAATTACTAATGACATTGATGAACTTTTCATATATGTGTTTGTGTTTTAGTTAAATTCAAACATACACCTGTAATCAATTGTTAAAATGTTTTCCATAAATGACAGCAATTATTTGCATGTTTCATAAACTTGTACAATGATATTCCCAACAAAGCTTTGTCAAATTTGCATTCAAGAAAACTCTAAACTGGTTTACTGTGTTTAGTGACAATTTTAATGCACAGCCTATAAATTAAAATTTTAATTTGAAAAGTACAAATTTCTTTGTTATGTCTAAAATATTCATTTATTATCATAACACCATTTTAAGTGATTACATAACTTTATGCACGTTAAGTACTTGTGGAATTATGGTCTGGTTTCATCTTTACCTTTTTCTCATGTTGAACTTCGAACACACTCTTTATGCCAACTATATTTCTTCAGCACAACCTCAGGTATGAATTAGAGAGAATTTTATGAACTGCTATGTAACAACAACCAGCCAAAAGATGAACTGTCCTTAGAAATTTTCATATATTTAATGAGGAACATTGCTATTGCACGGAATTATGAATGCATTAAGTAAACTCTTGTGAATAAATTCCAAATAATAAACATAAAAAATCTCACTAAGATAGATTGTCCTGTAGTTCTATAAGCTACAACCAGGAAATAAGTAATATAAAATAATAAAAATTCTGTCTTCTTATCACCAGGAATTAATGTGATTTCCAAGCGTTAAATAATCTTTTAAACTATATCTGAAGTCAAAAATTGCAAACTGTACGTGCAGTGGCAGTGCATTGATCATATTGTGTATTATTTCTTCGGTTTGTAAATTATTTGAATTATTTATGCACTTTGGCTTGAAATTGTCCTTTTGTTATGGATTGTTTATGCACTTAGGTTGGAATTGTCTTCTTTTAACCACCTTGAACACTCTACCGCTTGAACAAAGGAGCATTTTAATCTTATCTTTCACATTATGAATCCTTGCAGATGTGCTAGATGCTTTGTATCACTGCACCTTCAACTGTTTGCACATTTTGTAAGTTGATAAGGGCAGCTCTTAAATTAAATTTAGGAAATGTAAATAAGCATTTAAAGAATGAGTTCATGTGGCAACAGAAACTAGGCAGTTAAAGTCCAGGCAATGTTTTTCCAGTTTCCAACTGTCTAGTTTCGATTGGTCTGTGCCCACTGAAGTGGCAGATTCCTGTTCTTGGATGACAGGAGTGGGCCCTGGTCTCATCTGGTCATCCCGCCTGCCTCAACATTGAATGTGTCGAGTTCTGAGATGCTTTTCTACACAATACGGCTGTGAAGAGTGGTTATTTGAGTTAGTGTAGCCTTTCCGACAGCTTGAACCAGTCTGCTATTTTACCTCTGTCCTCTCTCATCAAGGAGTTTCTGCCCACAAAGCTGCAGATTTTTTGCTTTTTACACCAATCTGTGCAAATATAGAGACTGCTATATATGATTTAGCTCTGGACTCGGACAGGCAGGACCATTCTAAAACATTAATCATATCCTTCTGTAGCCACTCCTTTGTTTAAATGGATTTATGCCTGGGGTCGTTGTCATACTGGAAAGTATAAATTTTCCGCTGTCTAATAGAGGCCTGCAGATTTTGCGCCAAATTGGTTGGTATTTGGAGCTATCCATGATTCCCTCTATCCTGACTAGAGCTCCAATCCCAGCTGAAGAGAAGCAGATGCCTAGTGTGATGCTCCCACAACAATGCTACACTTTGGGTGATAGGCTATCTATCATGTTCACATATGTACATCCTGTGTAAACTCTAGAGACCGCTGTGTGTGAAAATCCCAGGAGATCAGCGGTTTCTGAAGTACTCAAACCAGCCCATCTGGCACCAACAACCACACCTCAATCAAAGACACGTTTTCACCATTCTGGTGTTGGATGTGAACATTGACTGAAGCTCTTGACCTGTATCTGCATGGTTTACGCACACTGCCCTGCTGCCACATCCCACTGCCGCAGGTGTTGACTGTTTAGGTAGCAAAACTATTTATAGGTAACTAGAACAGTAAGTGAAGTATAGTCTGTCTTAAAAATGAGAAACAAAAGCACTTTCATAATGAGTGTTTGTCCTCAGTGGTGTTTCTAGTCAATCAGAGACACTCACCCCATCCTCATTAATTAAAGTGCTCACTTCATATTGAGCATGCACACTAAACTGATTGCCCTTCAAAACTAACAGCATATTAACATCCATCAGGGACAGACAGAAAGAAAGACTGCTCCCACAGTCCTAACAAGCTGCTATTGCAGCAGCAGGTGCCGCACACATACATTCTCACAGTGTGTGCGCTTTCTTCATCCAAAGCTTTCTTGCAAGTATGAAATAATTATATCCAGGTTTAAGTGAGGATTCATACTAAAAAAATGAATACACTGAAATGTTATGAGTTTTACTTGTATTTTGACCTATGGCGATTTTCAATGGAGGATCCAACACTCAGTCAGTTCATTAACACTGTCAAAGAAAAATGAAACTCCAGGCTCGCTCCTCCTAACCTATCTGTTGCATTTACAAATTGCATATAGGTTTTGTGTCCAGTAGTTTCACTAAAAGCTGTATTCACAGCCTTATTGTTGACTCCAAAAGTCAACATTTACTCAGGGAAAGGTTCTTGTATTTAGAGTTGGTTTATTCATGTACTTCAGCTGATTACCTGGGCGTCCAATTTGAAATAATTAAAATGACCTGCATTGAGCTTATACCTCCCAGGTTGCCAGATTTTCTTGAGCCAAAGTGTCCAAGACAGTTTTTCAATATTGTCTAGACACCAGCACTTGCTTTTAAGCCTGAAAAAAATCTGGGACAAAAAAAATGTAACCTGACATTTTCTTTGCTGGACCACAGGATAACATAAAAGCCAGACACACTTTACAATAGAAAAGACCAATACAAAACTATGTTAATGAGAAAATGGTAAGTATTGAAAGAAACATCTCATAGGAATTTGGTATATTTCCAGTGTATTGCTGTATGAATACCCCTCGTTGTAATTCTCACAGTAATCGCTGAACATTTGGTTTAACAGTATGACCCTCATTATTTGGCAGCTTATAAAATGGCACTTGCTTCAGCACATGTATTCATTTTTCATGCGGCAGCAGTTAATAAAAATGTGTACACAATTTTTTTTAAATCATTGTGTTTGTGGCATGTATGCTATTTTATCATGCTTTTATAGTGCTGTTTTTGTTTGTTGATAATTCACACTTCCATAAAGAACTGTCCCAGTGCTGTCTTCTCCAATGTCCTCCATGTTAAAAAAAAGACTTATGGATTTTAAAGTAGCTATTTATTTATTTATTTATTGTGTCATATTTATGTACTTAATATTGGCCTCATATGGCATTCCATAATTTTTGAGTGTATTTACTGCCCAAATAATACATTTCAGTGTGACATATTTTGTGGCTACATCTATATAGTGAATGCGCAGCTGTCTGTAGTGCTTAATCCTTAGTTACGTTGCCGTAGTTACTGGCGTGTAAAATTTTGGTATTAAATCCTCTCTGAATGTGGCCCTAAGAGATTATCCAAGTCTTTCCTCAAAACAAACTATTGTTGAGAAATAATTCACTTAAGTTCACACAAATCATCTTCGGCCAGACACTTACATAAGGTGTGTACAAACTGATAGCCGAGCATAAACCTGTCAAAACATTGTATTAACAATATTAAATTAGTAGACATACATTTTGTTCTGTTTTTCTCTCATTTTGATCATTTGTTCATCACTTATCTAGCACTACCTGACAAATTTCAGTGTGCTTCACAGTTACTTTTAGACATTTTTGACATTTTGTGTTGCGCAGCGTGTGATATCAAAGTGCTATTCAAAAATAATTGTACAGCATTGTTTTGTTAATTACATATCTTACAGTAATTGCAGCATGACAGCTTTGTTGGACATGCATGGCATGTTGGTACTGGTAAATTGTTCAAAGCAAACAGAATGAGGAGAAAAATGGACGGTGTAGACAAAGAAAATGAGGTCATGGATCAGTAGACATGCAGTTAAGTACTAAAATACTCAGACATTTTCAAGCAAGAACTTAAGCTCTAATTATACCTTAATTATAACTTTGTTTTTAACGATTGCCACAATAATTAGCAATGTGTTTCATGGGCATTAGTAGCTCAACTGTTAAGGCTCTGAGTTACTGTTCATGGCTTTAAGCCCAAGCGCTGCCACTACTGGGCCCTAGAGAAAGGGGAGCTGCGCTCTGCGCTCTGGGATATGCAAAGAAAAGACTGTCACGATGATGTATATCTGACATCCTCAATGTTATCAGAACGTCTTAAGCAATGTCAAGCTTATAAACCCCCCGAAGCTACCTGTCGCGTCGGTGTTTGTTACTAGACCCACATAAAAACATATCAACCTAGAATACATTAATGCTGCTTTTTCAGGCATAAAAAGCCAAAGATGCAGCCTGGAAAAACTAGGAAGCATACAGTTTTATTACAAGTGCAACAGTCAAACACAAATGCAATAAATCAGCACTTGCACCATGCAAAATGAGGCCGCATGTGGAGATTTATAATGTTACAAGCAATTGGAAACAAAGTTGTCTGATTTAAACCTCCCCCACAGCGAAGCTCTTATTCAAGGAACAGTGGCTTTAAATACATCTCGTTTGGGTTTCCTCTCGAGCGTCTCGCTGTGCGTCGTAAAGAGAGAATGAGCTTGATTAGGTGAGAAACCATAGTTTAGACATGCCTGCACTCTGAGGCTCCTGCTGCTGCTGCTGCTGCTGCTAAATTATCAGGAAACAGCCTCGAGCAATCGCACCAAGTGCTTTGCTCTATGATTAATGAACCAAATGAAGGTGTGAGAAATGTAGTAGTGGCGGCTCAGTGGCGATGCCTTTCAACTAGTGATCGCAGGATGTTGAGTTTCTCTGTACTGAGAGCCAGTTTGCACTTGAGCATAGCCCTTAAACTTCAGTTGCTCAACTGAATTTCTGTAACAACTATAAGTCGCAAAAAATATAACATGCTGTCTGTCTCACTGAGCTAACATGCAGTTAGCAGGTACAGCGGCACCAGACTGGACCCTGAATTACAAATCGACTTTGACGTAATACTTCATGATGTTCTACTTAATATCTGACTATTTTTGATTTAATATCTAAAAATTGTAAAAACAGATTTTTTTTTTTTTAAATCAGCTTTGCAAATGTCCAACAGTTGCAGCAGACCACTAATCAGACCATTAATTAAAGCTAAAGAGTTTGTTACACTGAACCGGTAATACAGGAAATTAGAATAAATTAGTTATAAATATTCATAAAAAATAAATAATATGCAAAATGTTATTTGGTTAAGCTCTGACACAAATGAATTTCATACCATATAAAAGAGAAGCTGGTGTGTGGCTAAGGCAGGTATTGTGCAGGAAAGAAAAAACAGGTATATCATGACATTTACATTTATGTCATTTGGCAGACGCCCTTATCCAGAGCGACTTACATACGTCTTATTTTATACAAGTGAGCAGTGAAGGTTAAGGGCCTTGCTCAAGGGCCCAGCATTGGCAGCTTGGCAGTGCTGGGATTTGAACTCTAGACCTTCTGATCACTAGTCCAATGTCTTAACCACTACCATAGTTGCTCTAAATATATGCATTTTTCAAGCCAAAATAATGTCAGACTCTAAGGAATCGCAGGGTAAAAACCTTACACAATATGCATACATTGCACTGTAAGGAATTTATGCATATGTGAAGGATATCAATTCATCCATTAACTTAAATATATTCTTTGTTATTGTTTAAATAAATATATCAAATTCAAATGGTCACAGAAATCTGCGAAAATTTTAAGGTACTTTACGGTATCGTTATCTTAAACGAAAATCTTGTTTGGAGAAAATCTGCTGTAAAATGTGAAGTCTAAAAATTGAAATGAATGCATAGCAACCAGAAAGTTGTCATGGACATTTGTAACACTGGACTCATTCTGTAGTGGTACACCCCATATTGAGATATTATTATTCACAGTTACTGAATTGTTATTTATTATTATATGAAATCTTCTTATTAAATAGGAATAACAAGTTTTTCACATATTTCACACAACTTGCAGTCCAGGGCTTCCATAAACTGCCACAAACCAGAGAGAAATAAACAAGATGTATAAATGAAAAACTGTTGGTAAGGATATCTTACTATGCAGAAGAACAATAAGCATCTAAAAATCACTAACCAGAATGAGACCCTCACCCCAGTTACTTCAATTAGAGCAGCTGTTTATTCTGCCTGTGGGAGTTCAGGGCTCAGCTGGGTGTCTGAAGAGACTACTCACCGCTGCATGATGTGGAACAATATTGAAATGTTCTTATTTTTCTTTGGGACATAATTGCAAAATAATTTCAATTCATAAAAAAAGGAAATGCTATTCCTCTGATATTAAACTGGTGCTGTTAAGGAAAGCAAAAATAATTTCACAAGTGTGTCAGACAGAAAATTAAATCCTGATTATAGTTTCAATAGTGACAATTCAAGAGAGACAAAATGAGAAACAAATGTATAAAT
The DNA here is from genome assembly GCA_030068235.1 of Notoglanidium macrostoma. Classification (NCBI taxonomy): domain Eukaryota; kingdom Metazoa; phylum Chordata; class Actinopteri; order Siluriformes; family Auchenoglanididae; genus Notoglanidium; species Notoglanidium macrostoma. The sequence continues at coordinate 11,780,404 of JAQQZR010000004.1, forward strand.
ACACTGTCTAAGGCTGTTACAATGAAATTGAATAGCGGAACTTGATCCATCAATGTTCTCCAACATTAAATGAAATACAAAAAAAAAATGAGTGGTGGCAATAAGAGGAAAAGAAATGGTACCACACCACTCCATCATATTCAAATATGTCAAAATGACCATTGTTTACATAGTATAACAAACTAATTTTTGGGCCTTGCTTTGTCTCTAATAAACTGAACATATCAAGTGAGCAGAAAACAGGAACAAGTCATAACCAAATCATTACACCAAGAATGATCAAGGCTTGGTAAAGTCTGGCAACACACTCTGAGCGTTTACATCACAAATGGTGAGTTCGAGCTACGGTCCTTATATACTGTGTGCTGACGAGCTGGAATGAGAAATACATGTAAGCCATTAGCAATCAATCAGGTGAAATTTAGCATGGATGTTGTTGGGATCTGTAGTCTTTGGTGGCCATGTTTGTATGCCGCTGTGAATTCTGGGAAGTTGAGTTTGTGGCAGAATTTGGCAAATCCGTGACAATGGATTACAAACATGCATTGTCCATTGTCATAGTTATCAATTTTAGTTTAGGGTTGGAGAAATACACCACAGGCCAGAAGTTTGGGCCCACCCTCGGATTAAAATAAATAAATAAACAAATGATACATTGCTTTGTCAAACTCTTATTAGCAGAAAATATTAGAAATGCTTAAAAAAAAAAGTAACTGACTGGTTTTGAAGTGTATATGCAATTTAATGAATGTGAATGCCTAAGTTTCATCAAAATACACATGACTAATGATGCATGGGAAGCTCTCGTCTGGCATATAGACAGAGGTTTGCTGAAGGTAGATTTTAAATAAATTATAAAAGGAAATATAATCTCTGCCAAACAAGCATTTGTTGTTTGGTGTATGTTTTTCTAGGACATTACTACTAATGTAGTTTTCAGGGTTTGCTGTGTTTAAAGGTTGCGTTGCTATCATAGCCATGCCGTTCAACTAGTGGCTACAGTATAGACTATAGTATAGGGTTTAACAGGAGCATATTTTGAGTATTGGTCTCTTTGGGCTGCTTTTTAAACTGGCATGGCAACTTTATCAAAATGAAAAAAAAATATAGGCAAGTACTGAAAGAGGCACAGAGTGATTTTTTTCATGAGTGACGGGGTTATAGTGTTGATTTTTTTTGCAAAGCTGATAAAAGACTTTTAGATTTTGCTGCAGCTTCCAGACCTATTTTAAAAAATCAGTACTCCAACTCTAGAGAGCATGAAGCAAAAGAGATACACTGAAAAAGAAGAAAATAGAAAGAAAATTGAACAGAGAAAAGAGAAAGAAAATTGCACTGTAGGCTCAAAGGCCCCGGACTGGTTCCTGAGGGTCATACTGCAGGGAATACCAAGAACCTGTCTTGACCCTTGTCAAATCTCTTTGGAAAAAAAACCCCTCTCACTCTCTAATTGGCTCTGTCTCTGTCAGAAGCCCCCAGGAACATGATTAAAAGCTACTGGTTGGGGAAGAAGTGTGAAGAGTAATAAAGGAATACATTAGGACAGAGCCTTAAGCTTGACAGCGGGTGAAGGGAGCTAAGCTAAAACAAGACGATATACAGCAGCAATTATACCAATTAAGCTATATATTTTACATAAAGCTGTACGGATGGCTAAAATCATCAAATAACAAATTCACATAGATTTTATAAATGAATATACAGATTGTGAAGGTCATTTAATCTTGATTTGTGAGTAAAAAAACTGTAAAAACCAATTGACTAAGGAGGGTAAGGTTATTTCAGCTTGAAAAACACATCTCCACTAACCCACTCCTGTCTAAAAGTGTTAATATAACAAACTGGGCAGGTTACTGTGATGAAGAGGCTAAATTAAAGAAACAATTAACACCTTTAAATTGGACTTAACACCTGTTTCTGGTTAAGTGTAAACTTTATAGATGTGGTGTTTCAGTCTGAAAATTCAGTGAGTGCAGCAGTCTTAAATTTACTCTCTGGTAATTATGACCAATTTATAATCTAATCTAATTATAATATAATATAATATAATATAATATAATATAATATAATATAATATAATATAATATAATCTCTCGAATCTAATTGTTAAAAGGTGTTGATTAAAGTTCTATAACAGCACAGCTCTGCCTATAATGTGACTGCAAGTGAACTCAAAGATTTATATTAATGCACTCATTCTAATACTATTATTGTTTTTAATTTGACAAAAATACTCTAATTTTTTTATATAATTAAAGTAAAGAGATGATTATGTAACATTTTTGGGGCGGTCTCAAGTGTCAATGCTTTGTAACATTTAAATGTTAAAGGTCCACTATGTAGGATTTTGAGGGTATCTATTAACTGAAATAGAGTATATATTCCATAATATACTTCGGGTATTCATAAGTATGTTTTCATTAGTGCATAATTACCTCTATGAATCATTGTGTTTTTGTTAGCTTACAATGAACCCTTTGTATCTGCATAGGGAGCAGATCCACCTCTACAGAGCTGCCATGTTGCACCACAGCAGTAGCACAGAATAGACAAACCTCTAAAGGGCATTTTCTGCGTTTCGCATTTTTACAAGTAGCAGCGTGAATCCGGAAGAAAGCACTGGATGGATGATGAAGAAGAAAGGAAGACAAGGAAGCATAAACGAAGGGAAAATTAAGTGTTTGCTGGTGCTGGCTAACAAGTTTGAGAACTCAAATTTGCAAATTTGCCAGCATATGTTGTAAGATGCACCTGGAAAGGGAGGGGTAAGGGACGGTTGTTCAACTTATTGAATTCTACATAGTCAACCTTCAAGGTTTGCCTTTACTTTCCACCATGGGAAAGTCTAAGGACACAGTACTAAGTGGCATCCCTCAGGAAGAACTATTAAAAGAGTCCTTGAGGAACCTTTTATAAGAATGTACCCATTTTTTCTTAGGTTGTGAGCACAGTAAAGAAACAAAATAAGGTGTTCTAGTAGGACTTTGCAGACACACAGCATGTGCATCTCAGTTCAAGTGTCATTTCAGTGTTCAGTGGCGGAACACATCCCTTGCAGACAGAAGAAAAGGCCACAGATCTTCGGTAACGCCTACTAATGCTTTTCTACGAGGCACGCTGGAGATGAGCAGGCTGAGCATGGAGGGAGAGCAGGACAGGAGTTCTCTCACACACTTGGAGACTGGGAGAGCGCGGGCTTAGCATAACAATGACTGAAATCTCAGTGAATCACTATGGCTGAGGAGGAGGTGATCTGTTGGCATAAAATGTCACGATGATAGTGTGTCTCTGAGCCTGTATGTATGATGAATATCACGCCTGTAGGTGACATTCTAGGACTGAGAACAATAGATTTATCCGGAATACGAATGTTCAATATTGCACCTATTTACAAGTACAACATAAAATAGGAGTGATAAGGACCAGCCTTGAAAATAATGCTGTATCTTAGTCAATTCTTAAAAGAAAACAGAGGCTGCATACATTTCTATGGTCTTTATTTATTTAGAAGTGGTTAGGGGCGACTGCACGCACTAAAGTTAGTGCAAGTGCTAAGGTTTTGTAAGCAAGATGACAGGGAGACATCATTTCAGACAGACATTTCTCTGGATGGGCGTCACAGTAAGATGTTTGGGGTTTGAACCTCGTGGCCTTTCTGTGCGGAGTTTGCATTTTCTCCCTGTCCCTGCGTGGGTTTCCTTCGGGTTCTCTGGTTTCCTCCCGCAGCCCAAAGACATGCACATTAGGTCAATGTGTGTGAATGTGAGTGTTAATGCATGTTCTTCTCTGTGTTAGTCCTGTTATAGATTGGTGACCTCTCCAGGGTGTACCCTGCCTCTTGCCTGAAGTTCAGCTGGGATTAGCTTCAGCTTTTAATGGATAAATGGTATAGATAATGGATGGATGGATGGATGGATGGATTTCATTGGATAAGAGGTTTCTTTTTGAGCTCTGCACTGCAACAATCCTGTCAAGCACATTAACAGACTGGAAAACACTTTGGTGATCTGTTACACAGACAGACCAAGTGTTGTATAGATGGAGAGAAAACGACTGAGAGAGTGAGAGATTGTGCAAAATAGAGTTAGAAAGATGAAGAGGATTCAAGTGAGAATACATGAGAGAGGCTGTGAAAGGAAAAAAACATTTTCAGGCATGGCTGCTTTATGTGCTTTAATTCCTTCCTGGATTCCTTTACATTCCTTGCATTCTTTCTTTCTTTCTTTGAAACAAATGATACAGAATAGCAATTCACTGATTAAATAACGTAACATTGAATATTAAATAAGTTAAGAAACATAAACCTAAATATTTGTGGGCTTCATTAATTGGTCACTCTTGCATCCTGCTATTGGACCTCTGACTATCCTCCAGGCCTTCTTGTCTAAGTCAGTGCCTGACCTCAATAATGCTCTTGTGGCTGAGTCTGGAAATTACCATAGCCACTGTCCATATACTTTTGGTCATATAGTATATATCTAGATTAGTCATTTCTCAATTCACTAATTATAAATATTTTTCAATTGAGTTATACCTATTTATCGCCCCCCCCCAAAAAAAAAACAACTCAGTTTCTTTGCAAACTTGGGTAATAAAACTTGTGTAATAAAATGAATACATTTATTACATGTACTATTCAACAGCTACTAGATTGCGCATGAACTTACATTTCACTTTTATACAGAAATTTACACTTTCTATGTATTTTCAATCATTTATGCAGTTGCACTTTGTTCAATCATTTATTTGCAGTAACTGCTCAATCCTGGTCAGGCAGGATCCGGGGCCTATCGCAGGAAGACTGGGCGTACGGTCGGAATTGTCTTTGCTTATTAAAGCACCTTGAATTGTTTTGTATATGAAACGTGCTATATAAATAAACATGCCTTGCATCGACGAAACATTTCTATCCTGTTGTGAATGGTCTACTGAGATTGACCCTATCCCCATCCACAAAGCAGAAGGGCTTACTAAATAGACTGATGAGCATGGAAATGATGTGCATCATATACTATGGCCTTCATAGTCAATTGATCTCAATAAACAACACATAAGTGAGATTTGTGAATAACATTTTAGACAGTGCTCTCCACTAATCTCCATCAGCAAAACACCAATGGAGGGAATAGCTTTCAGTACAATCGTGTTCCAAACAAGACTCTATGACAAAGTGCATCATGTCTTTAATTTAATTGGTCACCCATCCATCTTTCACACACACACACACACACACACACACAGGAATTATTTAAATTATTCCAACTGGATAGGCAACACAAAGCACACTAAGATTGAGGGAAAGGGTTTGATAGAACCAAAGACAGAGAGAGAGAGAGAGAGAGAGAGAGAGAGAGAGAGAGAGAGACAGATAGGGAGAGAGAGAAGCATTGCCCTCTTGGGATCTGACCCATTTCTCTAATGAAAGGGAATGAGCACAGCACAACACACAGATGCTACACAGCACCACAGAGACCCACAGAAATCTGCACCTATTTTGCCGTGTCCACAGACAAGACACACACCCACACCCACACCCACACCCACACACACACACACACACCAAAGTCACAGCAAAGTCAGTATAAAATCATGGCTTTTAAATGGACTATAGTAGGTGTGGCCTATTGTAATCCTCTATGTGCTCATTAATAGTTAACAATAACAGTGGAGAAGCAACAACTGGCCAGAATCACCTTCAGAAAGCACAGAGTCAAAACAGGACTTGATTTGGGGCCAGGACTTGAGCTGAAGTACGAGGGTGTAAGACACATATCGCTTTCAATCAGTCTCACTGATGTCCAAGAGCCAATCTGTCACTTGTGGGCATCTGCAGTCTTTAAACACACACAAACCGACTTTTTCATCTGGCTACACAATCATGTAACTGTGATTAGGAATTATACCCAAGCAACACTTATAATAATGCAAGCTTATTTTGTAAAACACATAAAGACACAGAGGAAAGTCTGAAGAATGGAAGAGCCAGGCATTTATTAATAAATTCTGTAAATATAAATAATAATAAATATTCTGTAATTCTTTTACAGAATATAAGCTGAAAAGAAATATAAATCTGAGCATATTTACACACAGACTAATAAATCAATAGCCAGATTTCCATTAACATGCTTAATGTGCAACTTAAAATTGCACACTAAAAACAAGCAATGGAAACACAATGTCGTAAAATAATATTCTCAAATATCGCAAAAAAAAGTTTATACACTCGCATGAGGTCGTTTTTCAGACATTTCAGCAAAGCGGTGTTGCACAGAATTGAAATGGAAATATATTTTTCGCATGCGCATGTCTATTGTGGTGGATGGCATCAAAATCCTGTGCCAAATATCAGGTCTAGGAGATCTGAATGACTATTGCAAGAGTAGAAACTCCAGCTTTAATCGCATAACATCGCTTAATGGAAACACAGACCATTTGTAATAGTTTTTTTTTTTTTTTAATCGCTTCTATTTCACACAACCCTGCAATGGAAACCCAGCTTTTATCTGACTTAAGTAGATAATACAAACATGATATAACAGGATATAATACACTATGTTATGGTAAGCTCTCTAAGGTGCAGCTTTTTATTTAGTTATCTATATTAATGCATACAACTGTAGTTTTTGCGATGACTATTTACAAAAGTAAATAAAGCAAGTCTGAATTTCCCTGAAGGGTTCTGAATACATTTTCATGCACTCTAAATATTCACTGACACAGTTTATGCAATATGTAAGTCAAGACCTCAACCCCACTGAATACCTTTGGGATGAACTGGAAGGCTGACTGCATCCCAGGGCTCCTCATCCAACATTAGTGCCCGATGTCACTTAATGTTCTTGTGACTAAATGAGCAAATCCCCACATTCACGCTCCAAAATCCAGTGGAAAGTCTTCCCAGAAGAGTGGAGCTTATTATAATAGCAAAGGGAGACCAAATCTGGAATGTCCATATAGGCCAGCAGTATTCAATTAAAATTTATAAAGGTCTTGTTACCTTACATTTTTTTGCATACAAAGGTCCAGTGGTGCTGGTAAAAAACAGCTGGCATTAGCACCAGTAGGATTCTGGTCAGTAACCCGGAAACTCTTATTCAGTAATCCTGAACCACTTATTCAGTGGAACCAATTAGGATAAATGACAAAATAATTTGTCTGGGAACCATGAGAGAAAGCCATCCACAGAAACAACAACATATTTCATCCCAAATCCTTCATTCATACTTTGTTTACTTTGGTTAAGAAGCACTCTTGTCTGATCTGTCAGCCCTTTTCAAACCTCAACAGCCTGTGATAGGCCTGACCCTTCTACTATGTACAGCAACTGTGTCTACCAAATGTAAAACGTGTCCAGTGTTCCATAGTCCATCACTATTTACTTATTTAACTGCGGTATGAACAAAACATTGGAAAAGGTCTTCGCAAAATACATGATTTGTGACACAGCTCGGGTCTCATCACCGATGATAAATACAGAATATTCCACTGCAACACAAACAATCAGCTCAAATGCTGATGATAGCCTGAGGTGCCAATAAGCATGAGCTGCTGAGCACAAAAAGACAATAAATAAGCAATCATGGCATGGGGCTTAATTTTTAGCAGGAGATTATGGGACAGGAGTGTGCTTGTCCAGAGTCTGATTAGAGGGAATATTACCATAGTCTAATTATACTGGTACTGCATGTTCACCTATGAGCTAAAGAGGGATAAGGATAAAGGGAGCCTGTCTGTGGACCCAACAGAATCACACTATTACTGTGTCTATAGGTCATTTTTAATGTCCACATTTTAGCACTAGTTAATTGGAGCCTGCTGAATGGACCAGGGCTTAAAAACAAATAAAACTACCCAGTCGTCAATGAGAGAGAGAGAGAGAGAGCAGGAAAGAGGGAAAGAGAGCAATACGAACAGACACAGAGATAGAGGTCAAGAGAGCCATAGAGATATGTATAAAATGTAAATTGAGAGAGTATAAGAAAGAATGGCGAATGGAACACGGTGTGAGAGAAAGAAAGAAAGGAAAGAAAAAAAAGAACAGTAGAGACAATGCAAGTGGAAGACAGGAAGGAACACAGACATAGAGAGATTAAAAAAGAATGAGAGTGAGAAAAACGGGAAACGAGTGTGCTGCCCAGCATCAGTAAAGATTAAAATGATATGCAGTGTTCTTTGCGATAATTGTCTTATGCGCAAAGGTGGAGTCGGTTCTCCTGCTCAAGGCCTATATATGTGCGTGCATGTTTAATAATGGGAATAGAAAGGAAGTGAGATAGAGAGATGGGTGGGGGGGATCGAGTGGTGGTGAGGAGATAGTGAGCAACATACAGAATAAGAGAGTACTGTCCTGGGGTAGAAAATATCTTTGTCTTTAGATAACATTTATAGCTTCCACACAGAGGATACAACCCGTCTATGTCTAGATCAGTCTCATCCCTTACATGTCTCCGACTGACATTCACAAAAGCCCCTGAGAGCTGAGCTTCATGACACAGGCTGATGGAGGGATCTCTTGGACATCTGAGCCTGACAGATGACGAGGTGACGAGCTGTTTATGTGTGAGAGTTTGACATGTTCGATCATTCAGAGAGCAAGACCAGGCAAAGACCCTTGGATAAAAACTGTAAATCCACTGATGCGGCTGTGTTTTCAGTGCTATTATACTGTTATGTTGTGTTTTCAGTGCTATTATGATTAATGTGTGTGTCGGGGTGACACATAACAGTTTTGTGTGTGTGTTTGTTCCACTAAAGCGACTAACTGATGCTACCCACTTTGAGAGCTAAATCATGTTTTTTTCCAGATTTGTCTGCAAAGCCCTCTCACCTTTCACAATAAGAGCAGAGGCAAAGTAAACATGCATGTACGAGTGTACATGCACACATTCACTTCTCCTTTTGCTGGTGACATCAGTGGTTGCCTAGCAACGACACACATCCCAAGATTGTGTAAAGCTTTCGTTCAGTAGCTCATCACAGAAGGTGGAGCAGAAGAATTGACAAGACTGAAGAGAGGTTATGAAAATGAAATAGTGAGCCACATGTCATTGGCTTACAGTGTTATAGTGGGTTATAGTTGGCCTACAGACTTATAGTGGGTTATAGTATTAATAGTCTCCACTCCTGTATATCGCATGTGGCCAGCTAGTGTATACAGCACTACTGTGTACTGGTTTCCAAAAAGAAAACAAACTTTTAAACACCTTAACATAATGAGCTTTTGGAGTAAGCTAGTCAGTTGAAAGTTCCCAGAATCCCATCTTTAAACATTTAGTTTGAAGCAGTTAGAGAGAAGTAAACAAGAAACCTCTGTGTGTTTGCTGACAGGCTAGTCTGTGGTCAGTGGTTTGCAATGCCAGTCAAATGGCCTTTGAAGACAGGCAGTTTTTGGCAATGTTTTTAATGAAAAATACCAGGCTCTCAAAAAACAGAAGTCTGATGAATAACTACAACCTGGGCAACTAAACTGAAATATCACATCATTTCTTTGCAATTAAAATGAGTGTGAATTCTGTGAATTCTCCTATCAGTGTGTGCCCTCAAATCCTTCAATATCTTGCTCATTATCCTCCATTGAGTTCCATGACTGCCCAGCTTACTATTCCTTCATTTAACCTCTTCTACAAAGTTGATCATTATCCGATTATCATCCCATTATCATGATAAACCAATCTCCACTTTCAGCCTGGTCACCATTCCATCACCCAACCTACTCTTCCAGTCTGGCCACTGCCCTACCATCCAATGTCCTTTTACAGCCTGATCACCACCCCATCATGCAGGCTCCTCTTTCTGCCTGGTCACCATCACATCATCCAATGTCCTCTTCCAGCCTGGTCACTATCCCTTCATCCAATCTCCTCTTTCATTCTGGTCACCATCTTATCATCCAGTCTTCTCCTCTAGACTGATCTACACTCCGTTAGCCAACCTTCTCTTCCAGCCTGATCATCCCATCATCCAACCTCCTGTATCAGCCTTGTCAGTATGCCACTCTGTGCATCCATAATATTCTGCTCTATATCCATCCATCCTACCTTTACTGATGACCTGGTCATCTTTACTATTTATCTCTTCATCTATCACCTTTTTATTAGCCTTCATACGCATCCCTCCATCCAATCTTCTCTATAGACCTATTTCCAATCTGTCCATCCATTCTCTTGATTTGCTCACTATCCCTCTATTCATTTTCCACTACCAATACTCAGCAACTATCCATCCATCAACTTGAAGTCTTGCTCACTATCCTTCTCTCCACCCTCCTCCCCTTACCTGCTCACTATTCTTCTATCCTCCATTTCACAGACTTCTATATAACACAGTCTCTATCCATAACTCTACCAATTGAGTCCTTACTAATTTTATTCTTCTCTGCACATGGTTTTATTTGTGTTAAGTATTATACAAAGGAAAACTATTTATACAGTAAATAGATCATTATTATTAGTACTGTGCTGCATTGAAAGAAGGGGTGTGGTAGAGAGGACAGATGCATACATCACTGTGTTGATGCCAGAGAGCTGCTGGAACATCTGAAGTCCACAGCCGACAATGAGAGCACGTCGGGCAGGAGGATAGGTCAGCATGCGCCACAGCACTGGGCCATCTGCAAGGAAAATAACACACAAAATTACCTTTTTATGACATCCCGTCCATATATACGTATACAATGACATGAAAGATCGTGCATCCAGGGTCCCTATGCTATGACAGAAGCCATAAACACACAATTACAAAAACATAACTCACATTTTTGAGCAGTTATTTCCCATCTACATTATCTACTTGTCTACTTTGCATATGACCAGGAAAAGACACTGTTCTGTCACAGTCTAAGACAGCATAATGAAATGTTTGCATGTTTGTACTCTTCCATAACTGTTTGGTGCTCATTAAGCTCCAGCTGCATATTGAGCTGCTTATCATCCAAGTTCTAAAATTAATCGAAAGTTCAACAGTGCAACAAAAGCTTCCCTGTGTGGCTTGAGAGTGAAGGCAGTCTTAATTAACAGAGAGAGACAGTTGAATGACAGCTCTGAAATTATTGTCCTCTCGAATGTTTTCTCAAACACTGCATTTACTGCTTTTCTGACAAGGCTCTAAGATTTTCCTTTACCAATCTAACTGCTTTAGAAATCTTTATTCATTCCCACTTGCCACATTCCACTGCATTTTTGCATATGCATATTACTGATGATAAATGATTTCAGATCCTCATACAAAATTTATTATAAGACAAGCAGAACATGAGGAAGTGAAACCTAAAACACAGTTGTTAAATAATCATTTCATTTATTGAAGAGAACTGGTTATGCAACACCAACAGTATATGCCTATGTGAAAAAATAGTTACCCCCCTATATAACTTGTAATGTTATCTTTAGCAGTAACAACTTCAACCAAATGCTTCTGATAACTAGGCAACAGTTGTTCACATCATGTGAATGCCCCATTCTTCTGTGCAGAACTGTCACAGGCCAACTGAGTAGGTCAAAACCTTATTTTGTTTCTTTTGAGCCATTCACAGATACATTCCCTCTTGTGTTTTGGATTGTTGTTTTGCTTTATAACAAATTTTGCTTGAGCCTCAGATTACAGAGTGATGAGCAGACATTTTTCTTCACCATTTTCTGGAAGACAACAGAATTCATGGTTCCATAAAGCCCAAGCCCCGAAGAGGCACACTGTCACCACTATGTTTGACTGTTGGTATGATGTCTTTACTGTGAAATGCTGTGTTCATTTTACACCAGATGTTATAGGATCCACATATACCAAAAACTCATCAGTTCACAGAACACTATCCCAAAAGTTTTGGGGTCATCAAGGGTTTTTGGCTCTGCCTTTTGTGAATGAATCTCATGCACATGGATCCATACTCTGTCTCTGAGTCCTCCTTTACACCAGGTTGAATGAGCCCAAATAGGAATCATTCAACTCATTGACTAATCTGATTTGATGAATGAAAGAGGAGCAAATGTTGAAATGAATGAAAGGGTTCACTGATGTAAAAAGCAAGGACCAGGGGACTCATTTATCAAAGCATACATAAAACAAGTACTAAATCTGCACATAAGAAAATTATGCCTACTAGAAAATTGGTATTTAGCATATATGTGTATGCACAGCTGGAAGCAATGGCCATTGATCAGAATCAGAATCAGAATCAGCGTTTAATGACCAAGTACACTTGAATATAGAAGAATATTTTTTTTGGTTACACAGTAGCTGTACATATTCTAAATTGATGTGTTTGTGCACAGCCACACTCATAAATAAATGCCCTCAGACTGCCTTTAAAAAGCACAGTAGCCGCCTGTTCAGGGTGCTGTTTCATATGGAATGCAAAACAAAAATGATCAGGCACTTTTAAGAGTAGTTTGTCTAATAAATAAATAAAATACAATAAAAAAGTTATGTATTGCAGTGTAGGTAAGACATCGTTATTTAACATGTAGTTATTTGAGAAACGCCAGTAACATCTCCATTTTCCAATTTGAAATGTACCCGTAGCTAAACACCCTAGAACTGAGATCAACTCAAACTGCACTTAGCAAATGAAACCAACTGATGATCTACTCCTCAATCTCAGCGTAGAGTTTCCAGTAGTACTATCACATTTCCTCCACAAAGCTGCATTAGATACAAATATTTAAACAAGGCATAATCCAAAGTGATCTTTAAACGTTCCTGTTATGCGATTTTACATTACATTCCTGTCTGTCATCTCTCTGCATCTTGTGAGCAACAAAATCAGATATTACTCTCTCAATTATGCTGATATGACAGACAGTCTGTGATATAGCAGCACATGGTTTACCTGCCATTGCACCTTTCCACCACTAGGGGTTCTTGCATGCACGGAATTTAGCACAGGCATCAATAAAACTTGATTAATCCCATTCAGCGCATAGAAACGTGTGTATGCATGGTTGATAAATGAGGTCCCATGTTTGGCATACATGCAATTGCAAATACTTACACATACACTTGCTTACACAATTCACATATGTTTAAAAACACTGACAGATAAACATATACTATAATATAAACCTACATAAAATCTGTTTGTATATATATTATAATATATATTGCATATATATTATATAATCTTGAAGAATGTTATAAATTCCATTCTAGGATTTAATTTTGAGGTTTGCAATTGCAAAGCCTATCAGTAGTAACTGAACATAACTTGACCATGACTTGATGTCAAGTACAGCAGGGACATCAGTTTGATGTACAGCTGCCAGCCAGCTGAATGCACAAGCCTAAAATCCAGCCTGTTGATGGCTGTGGTACTAAAACCCAGACAAGCTCTTAAAATGCACTGAATCCACGCCTGAAGGTCATGGGAAGCATTCAATCCACCAAGGAATCAATATAGGGATATTGCCACATTTACACCCACTTCTTTATTAGGTCATGTCAAAGTTAAAAACAATGCTAATGTTTCAGTCTGGAAACTAGCCTACATCAGGGAGAAAACTTTGGCATTGTTTATAACTTGGAGATTATATTAGGAATATATCCGAATCCTAATCCTAATATAGTAGTGGTGTAGCTAGTAGGAAACTTTGAATATGAGTATCAAATCTTCATTTTTTATTTATATTTCATTTTATTATTGTTGATTAGAGATTTCTTTTCTTATTCTGGAATGCTGTTGAACTCTATAAACAGACATATCTGAGGCAATTTGTATGTTGTGAAACGTGAATGCATTGTTTATAGCTGTGTGCTCATCGACTTTTGTATTATTCATGTTTTAAGTCTTTTAATAATCAAACTCTGTTCCCTTATCACTATCATCTACTGATCCATCCATCCATCCTTACATACCCAATACATAAAATGAAGCGAGGATAGCAAGAAGTCAGAGGTTACTACAGAGGGAAATGCTTCATCTATGATGTTTCATGAGTGCAGTGTGATGTTGTCAGAGGAAGCTGCTCATATGTCACATGGTGAATGATCACTAACTGGTCCCTTGAGACAAGTGCTACAGACCCTAACTCAATTTTGGTCCCAAACACAGATTCATGGAGTGCTGTGAACCAGGCCACCAGTGAAAGGACTCTTATAATGAAGCGCTAACTTCATTCTCTCAGATGCACAATCTCCACTTCCTAACAGCTGCTTGAGTGTGTGCATTGTCCCTTATCTTAATCCAATCAGAGAAGACCAGAGGAGCATGCTCACTACAAGAAAACAAAGGTTCACTATTGATCTGCACATGTTTTTGTTTCTCCTTTTTTTTTTTTTTCCCAATTTTCTCTCTAATTAAAGGCTTTGCTAATTCTGACCCTCCTCTTCATATGACTGCTACCAGTTTGGGAGAGAGAAGGCAACCATATGCTCCCCCTGAGACAAGCCGACCAACTCCATCTTTTAGAACTGCTGCTTATGCCACATCACGGGGAAGCCTAACACACACTGAGGAAAATACTCTGATTTCTTTTCAATTTAAAATTTTATGTATATGCTTCTGTGCATCACCACTGTAACATCTTGTGACTATTTTAACATTGCTTTAACAAACTCCTAACTCCCAGCATGCCTCTGCATCACCATTCCTACATTACTGCTCATTGTTTGATTTACTGTATGTGCTTAATGCTATTCCTAGTTTTTTTATGTTTATTCCAGATCATACTCTACCTAGCCTACCTTAGTTGGTGTTCAGTTACTTTATTCTGGTGCAGTTTGCTACCTTAGTTCCCATAGTATTTTTGGTCATTCATTACTTCAGTGTTTTTGTCATTAACCATTGTTTTATTACAAACTGCTAAAGTGATCAAGGCAAAAGGTAGATGGATTTAAATACAGTGGATCTGCAGCTCTGCTAAAAACTGCTAATAATGGAAAGTTCCATTCTTCACAGTAATTTACATTTATCCCATTACACTGCTGGATTAGCTTACACTAATTATTTTCACCTATGAAACCAGTTGGAATTATAGGAGGTTTTAAAGATTTATGTTTCATTATGTTTAAGCCATTGTGCATTGGGCAAGACAGGGAACCATTTGTTTACGGTGAATCTTGTCTTCGGGAACACTGGGTAGAGGTACTGGATAAAAGTTCACCACAAGACACCATGTACACACTTGTATGTTCATATACACTTAGAAATGTTTTTGCATTGCCAATCCACCTACTGCACATGTTTTTTCTGAGGTTAGGTTAGCAAAACCCAGAGAACCCCTAAGGAAACACCTACAAACACAGGGAGAATCTCTATAAATCTATACAAACATTTTTGCAAATATATAATAACAATCAATACCAGTTATTAAAGTAGTGACAATGCCTGGAATAAATATATGCCAAGATAACAGCTTAGATGATTCTAAACACACAGATAATGTATGTCCACGAAGGGCAACATAGTTACAGTCATCGCATTGTGTTTAGGCTGTCTATCACACTAGCCGCAAGATGCCACCACTATACACTGTATAGCCTATATTTAGGCTGCGAGTTGGACCCAGCTATAAAGCCATGGAATTGGAACAAAAAGAGATGAAATAAAATGAATATGCCATTAATTAGATTATTATTTCTCATATGGTGATGAAGCTCCAGCTGGACCGGCTCCCATGCCAGTCTGCACATTATTGAGTCTGGCCCACACTTTTAGAGCTTGGCTCTGTGTCTTCTGGTCTCCACAGATGTGCCAGAACAGCTGGATAGTTATGCAAAGGCCACCAAGGGCTGCTGGTTGCTAGGATCCTAAAGTGAGGTTTGACCAGACAGATGGACCCAGGAGAGGTATGACTTTTTCTCTCACTTTTTTTGCTCCCTCATATCTCCTGTCTGGCAGCATAGCTCCTCACAGACTATCAAAAAATGGCAGTTGTGAATAATGTCCTACTTTTATCTTGCTGTCATGTTGTATAATTAATCACAGTATATGGCAAATACTCTATAAAACCAAAGGCCTCCCTTTTATCACTGAGTGAGCTTATGCATAACATAGCATGTGTGCTTATTCTGAGTATGCTACAGAGATCTACATGAGGTAATGAACTGTGTAGTATGATTACCACCATGTCAACTATTATTATAGCCTTTTCATCAGTCATGAGGGAAGTCATACATTCAAGAATAGGCAGAAACACTGAACAGCAGACATAGTGGGCTGGCAACAAAGCAAAAAGCATATTGTTGCTTGATGGCATTCTTTGCCCCTGCAAAGAAACACTTCAAACATCCAAAAGGAGAAAATGCGATTAAGGGTAAATGCTGAAAGCCTACCAAAGGTCATCAGAAGAGAAGAGAATGGATGAAGGCATGGGGAGGGTAGAGGAGGTTATTTAGGGGTAGAATTAAGAAGCATAAACAAGATGAGTAAATACATACTAAGTATATGTTGATAATATGTTATAGGTTACAATATACAGTAACCACAAGCACACCACCATTCCCGGGGACACTTAAAAAAAGAACACTTCAAAATAATATGGGATGCAGAAATATTGTTTGCTGTGTTTGCTCTTCTGAGATAAAGGCTGTCACATTTTGAGGGTAGCTTAACTAAATCTGTTCATTTATTTGGCCAAATATGAATCGTGCATCACATATATCCTTTTCTGAAAAGGCTATTCTGTTCTGACTGAAGAATATGTTTACAAATTTCAGCTTTTCATGAATCATTTTTAAAAGAAATTATAGTGATATTACAAACTTATAATATCATTATTCATTTAATACAGCTGTTGATGTTTACAAGGGTTAGACCAGTCAACCTGTCAAAATAATAATTGCATAACTATATTAGAAAAATGATACATGCATTATTGTCATGTCATTGTTCTGCTTTATTCATTTAATCCTTCGGTCTAATACATTTCTAACAAAGGTGTTTAGCCCTGCC
The DNA here is from genome assembly GCA_030068235.1 of Notoglanidium macrostoma. Classification (NCBI taxonomy): domain Eukaryota; kingdom Metazoa; phylum Chordata; class Actinopteri; order Siluriformes; family Auchenoglanididae; genus Notoglanidium; species Notoglanidium macrostoma. The sequence continues at coordinate 11,797,289 of JAQQZR010000004.1, forward strand.
TATTTTATTCCAAAGGCATATGCAGTTTTAACAGACAGCACGAGATCACTGGCATAAAGTGAAGACTTGTTAATGTTTTCATTTCAGTTGCAATCCACCTTGTAGGCAGCAGAGGGCATTAAAAATTACAAATTGCTCCTTTAATACATACTGGCCTCATGAAGTCCTAACGAACCTATTACCTATCCAGCTGTTATCTGTGTTGCTATACAGCCCCATAACAGACTGAATTTATTCATGTGCACGTTTTCCTCCTAAAAGCATCTCAGTCATTCGGTTAGCTTTGGGGCAAGCCAGGCTTTTTAATTATACACCAGCACCCTCCTTTATTTGCTGAAATTTTGGAAGGTTCAGCTAGACGTGCAGCAGCCTAGACTGTGTTGCCCTACTGTGATGTTCATTCCTTATTACAAACCTGCAGGGTGAAAGCAGAGCTCTCACTCTTTTGCCCCTTCCATTATTTAGCATGAGAATATGAAATGATTTCATTTTCGAAGACACGTGCACAGATGCACACTCTGTCATCTTCTCTCTTATGCACAGAGCTGTCTCTACCTATTATAATCTGATCATCTGATCTGTGAAGCTCAAGACTGAAGATGCAGCCATCTGCCCCTGCTTATGTCTTGCTTTGTGATATAGCTGCATTTGTAAACAGTGAAAGCCACATGGTGTGGCTCTGCATTTGGATTCTCAGAGAAGCATCAGGAGCAATATAGAACATAAAAACTGGATTATAAGGTCTCCATGCAAACAAATACAGTGGAAAAAGACTTCAGGCTGCACATAATAAATGGCATGGACAGAGACATGAACCTCGAACAACAAAGACTGCAGTGCATAAAAGACTAGAATATAGAAAAGGATTGCTTTCAAGTTTCCTTTTGCGTGCACTCTGAATCATGTCATTTAAGTGGTAAGTGCTTAATTAACTATTTTTAAACACTCTCAATTTCTGAAAACCTAGACATTTTTCCTGAAGGTTATTATCAAGACTGTTGTCATTGGAAACAGGCAGAAAAGAACTACTTTTTCACATATCATCAGAAAAAAATAGATGAGGGGAATAGTCTGAATCTAAATTAAATAAATGATTGATATAATTTGTCTGGCATGGTGGTGCAGTGGATAGCACTGCCACCTCACAACAAGCTGGTTCTGGGTTCAAGCCTTGTGGCTGACTGGGCCCTTTCTGTGTGGAGTTTGCATGTTCCCCTTGTTTTTCTGGGTGCTCTGGTTTCCTTCTACAGCCCAGAGACATGGAGATTAGGTCAACTGGGTACTTTAATTTGCCCATAGGTGTGAATGTGAGTGTGAATGGATGTTTGTCTCTATGTTAGCACTGCGATAGTTTGGCGACCTGCCCAGGGTGTACCCCACTTTTCCCCTGAAGTCAGCTGGGATTGGCTCCAGGCCTCCTCCAACCTTGTCAGAAGTTTACATACATGGACATAAAGGTCAGTGTGGACATGAATGTCATGGAAAAATTGGGCTTTCAATGATTTCTTTGAACTTACATTATTACTTCAGTGGTGGTAGATTAAATCTAATCTATATCTGGGTTCCTATAAAGCTGCTTTGTGACAAAAATTATTATTAAAATCTTTGTTTAACCAAAGCTATCAGAAAGCATAGTAAATGTATGTTTTGCATTTAGTTTCATGCTAAAAAATAGGCCTGCTGGTTATGCTAATTTCCTTTTGAGTCCCTTCTGCTTAGGGCTGGAGCAATATGATAACCATACTGGAAGAAACCGTACAACCAATTATAACAGTTCCACTACATCATAATGTATACACTATGTTTTCATACACATTTTGAAACACCAAAGTACAATACAGAATCATATCACTTCTTTGGCAGAGCAGGTCAGTAACTGAAAAAATGCTAGTATTTTTTTATGCTGATGGATATAGGGGCTTGAAGCCCTTTCAGGTCGAAGAAAATTGAATTACACGCTCCTCAAGGTTATGAGTGGAAAGTTAATATACATTCAAGAATTCACCCCTGCTTTCCCAGACAGCGTTCTATACATTAGGTAGTATGCCTAAATAGTAATGACACCACTACTGTATTGGCATTATATTTGGTTTAGTAGTGGGAGGTCTGGGCCTATAATTTTCCCATATTATTTAGATTATGTTATGTAAATTCAACTGTCTTATTTCTAAGGTTCAAGCACAATATATGATGTTTCTGATCTGACATGTAACATATGCATCCAAAAATATTTTCACCAAACCATACCATTAAGTCATATAGTTTTGACTGTAACTTACTATTACAGGCTTGACAGAATGACTCATGCTAAGTAATGCAGTTTATAGTGTATAGTATTATGGTATATAGTATTTTTTATGCACTTTAGGTGGATCTGGTATATTAAAAGTAATCAATTATTTTAAAAAATTTTAAAGTGGGCTTTATTGTCATTCCTCTGTATTAATTGTATGTATTGGAACAAGTTTCATCTGGATGACGTCCAAGACAAGTGCAAAATATTCAATAAAATCTTAAATCAACACACAAAACAGTGCTCACTAACTAGGCAGGACAACAAAACAAGAGAATAATTCTAGCATATTTTAAATGATGTTTTGGTTATAAATATACATTTTTAATTATCTTTACTCTGTTCTGTCAATCAAAATGATTTCATTATAACTTGCCCTGGGCCGGATTACAGCATGCAATCAAAGATCCTCTCTTATCGTGAGATGAATGATAGACAATGAACAAGTATCTGCACCCCAACATCTCCAAATTTAAACAACATCTGCACTACATATTGCAGCACCACAATTACCCAATATAAGCTTTGTTTTAGTGCAGGCCTAAGCACAGATTTTGTATAACAGAAGCACAATCTGGTTGGTTGTAATGTTCTAAAGTGGTTGGATCTAAGCGTTCATTTCTACCTAAAAAAAATGAAAGATGCGGTGGAGTGGTGAAAATGGCGTTTTTATGTTTTGAACCCACTCCATGGTTACCACCTACTTCTGTTCTTATGTCCTGGTTACCACCTACTTCTGTTCTGTTCATTTCTTAGAATCCAATTTTGTGGAGATGCTCCATTTATTTCAACATAAACAACCTACTAACTAAATATAGCTGGCTGTTATATTATTAATAAACAATTAGAATAAACTCGGTTTATTGGCTACTTAATGTGAATCAGATCATCACCTACAAAATCAGATCAGAAGATGCTATCATATCAGCTATGTCAGACAGTAGATTATTTCTAGCATCAAAATATCATCCTAAAATGTAAACTATAAGTGAAATTTTATTTGATATTATTATGATAATGTTACTGCATTGCACTGCGCTGATTTGATTGGATATCACCTAACCACACCTCTTGTTAATGTATTCTTCGTAACCCAACCCCTTTTCATAGTTACACCACTCTGCGCCGAAACTCTACCACCTGCACTGATGGTCATATACAGACCAGGAATATCTCAGCTACACCATATGCACCAACAGTGTGATTCTCTACCTTACCTCATATTTACTTATGTATTAAAGAGTGGACCCTACTGTATACATTCTGTTTCTCACATTTCCAAGCATGTTTTTATTCACAGTATGGCCAACAGTTTGTGGACACCTGACCATCACACCCATATGTGCTCCTTCCCCAAACTGCTGACACAAAGTTGGAAGCACACAATTATTTAGCATATCTTTGCATGTTGTAGCAGTACAATTTTTCTTTACCGGAACTAAGAAGTTGATCCCAAACCTGTTCCAGCATGACAATGCCCCTATTCACAAAGCGGCGTTAATGAAGACATGGTTTGCCAAGGTTGGAGTGTAGAAACTCGAGTGAGAACCCTGACCAATGCACCCCAGGCTTCCTCACCCAACATCAGTGCCTGACCTCACTAATGCTTGTGTTACTCAGCAATGGTCCAAAATCTAGTGGAAAGCCTTCCTCGAAGAGTGGAGGTTATTATCACAGCAAAAGTGGACTAAATCTGGAATGAGATGTTAATGAAAGCATCAGTATGATCATAAGTGTGATGGTCAGGTGTCCAAACACTTTTGGCCATAGAGAGTACCTATTGTTTTTTTTTCATTGTGAACTTTTTTTTATTTATAAAGCACAACCAGGGTGGCAGGATTATAGAAGGAAAACTTCATGACTCTTATCTTGAGCTGTCATCTTTGTGAACACTTCAACACTTTAATAGATGCTTCTGAGTGAGCCAAAAACCCAAGAGTATGTCGGTAATTACATTGCCATCCTTCCAGGTGTTGCGTGCATGAGTATGTGTGTATTCTTAAAGCCGATGAGTTCAAAGAGTTGTATAATTAACTGCCTTGTCTAGTTGTACCCAGGCACTGAGCAGTTTGTTCTACCTTTAATCCCCACTATTGCTCATTTGGGTTTTGCTCAATAGCCACTGCAAGTGGTTACTACAAAATAGAGACTCTGGGTAGATTTTGATTAGATTTGAAAGGGAGCAGTGGATCTGGCATCTTTCTCTAGGCCAATGATGGAGTCTAGAGAGCTGAATTGGAGAATTCCAGGCCAAATGTCCAGAAAGCATTGCTAACACTTCCGAAATATGAGCCAGCTGTGTCCATCAAAGCTTAATGATGGCAGGCGCTGAAAGGATGTCAAATGGCTCCACCTAACTCGGTCTGCTTGAAAAGACTTCTATCTGCCTGCATTAAGCTTTCATCTGTATGGTGAAAGATCCTCTGCATCATGCTTTAATTCCCCACTAATGAGAGTTCATATGAGGGAAGTGGTGAATAGGCTATATCATGTTTGACTAATGCCCTTTCATATAACCAGCTGAACATTACAATTGAAACATCATGGAAAAGAAATACTTACAGATGTCAAAAAAACAAATGAAAACAAAACAAAAAAAACAGATTAAAAGGCAGCCTCAGAACCGTCTATTCGTCTTTCATCTCTTGAGGGACTTAAAAACTGAGGTGGGACCCAGACAGAAAGACAGAGAAAATGAACCTTTTAAAGTGGATTAACTGAAATGAATTAGACTACAATGCTTCCTGCATCGTACTATTCAATTACAGTGTGTTCTGAGAACAACTTGCAAATCTTATGAGAGACAGACTAATAGTGTCGAGCCAAGAACACAAGTGTTTAACATGTTAAAAATGTGTAATACAATGAGGAACAATTAGTACTTATTAAGCTATACTGCAAAAAATGATGCAAGAAACACACACACACACACACACACACACACACACACACACACACACACACACACACACACACATATACAATAAAAAGTTATGATTCCTATATACTGAATATAAAGGTAGAGTCAGCTGTTTTCAGCAGACTGAGCTCTGAAAGAACTTCATAAAATCCTAAAACTGTGAATTATTAATTCCTTGAGCAAATCCATTAATACCGCCTCCATTTCCCCAATGTTCATGCTTCATTATGCAAGCTTCAAAGAAGCTGCCTGACCCGTAACATAAACATAAGGACCCGAATTATATATTGTGCTTATTGTTGTATAAAAATAGACAACATCAATTAACCACAAAAAGATCAAAATGCCCATGAAATGAATCATTGCTCAGATGAACATGGTTTATGACCCTGGGAAATCGCTTTTAAATGATATCTTCCAAAAGAAGGCGTACAGGATGGTGCCTTAAATGGAAGTTGCTCTCTATTCTTACTAGACCAATTTAAGTGCATATAAAAGCATTGTGCAAATGAACAATTAAATATGGTTAGTCTTATCATGCAATAACAACTCAGTTGGGCTAAAACAAGCTAAGCACTTGTTTGTAAGTTTGTAATATCACTATAATTTCTTTTAAAAATGATTCATGAAAAGCTGAGCTAAGCACTAACAGCTATTAATTCCCTCTACTTTCATGTCCTTCGCTCTCGCTTTGTTTCTATAAGAATTTGGCACTGATTGCATGCTGGTTGTGCTGTACCATGAACCAGCTATTACAGATAATATCTTTCCCTCACCTTTTTGCACACATCATCACAATATGATTGAAAACAAGCCTAAGACCTGTTTTATTTTAATTGCATGCAAGCAATTAAGGGAATTTATATCCATCCATCCATCCATCCATCCATTATCTATAACGCTTTATCCATCTGGGTCGCGGGGAAGCTGGAGCCAATCCCAGCATCTTCGGGCGAGAGGCGGGGTACACCCTGGG
>JAQQZR010000004.1:11803577-11835839 GCA_030068235.1 Notoglanidium macrostoma
AAAGGCACCCTGGGTGACCCGGGGATCGAACCCAGGACCTTCTTGCTGTGAGGCGACAGTGCTAACCACCACACCAGGGAATTAATATTCAATTATATATTATAGTTAACTCCAAAGTCATATTTGGTATTCAGAATTAAGGGTTATTAATGAGACTTTTTGTCTTTGTTTTGAACCTATGACATCAACATAGTACAGGCTATACTTGGAGCATGTGAATATCTGTATGACTTATGTCAAATATGTATATATTTGTGTGTAGTGTAAAATTGTATTGAATGTCTCAAACAAGACTGCCTCATGTTTTATTAAAATAAGTCAAAATAAACATATGTGTGGCAGCCTGGGAAAACTCTTCACATAGAAAAGAATATGTAATCTACTACACTACCCATCAGCCCCAGGACAATTTGAAGAGGGGGCTCCCAACCAGGCTAGAACCATAACCTACCCTCCCTGTTGAACTGATGATGTCACCTCATTGCTTGGCTGAGGATATCCCTTTACCCCTCTGCCATGCAGAGGACACCCTTATGGTTCATGGCCTTGCCATGGGCATCATTCCATCTCCCTACTCCACCTTGGACGTCATTCTGCCTTCTTGCTCCCTTAAGGATGTCTCTATGAATCCTTGTTCAGATAAGGATGTTGCTCCGTCTCCTTGCCCCACTGAGGACATCACTCCACATTCTTGCGCTAATGAGAACATTGCACCGTCCTCCTACTTTGAGGTATAAGTCACTCACCTCCATGAGCTTCACAGAGGATACCACCCAGGCTCCACCTTGGACTCTGCTACCCCCGACAAGCCCTTTATTTATGTGGAAGAGATCATGCCGCCTCACTGCCTTGTGGAGGACGTTGAACTTCCTGCTGGCTACGCTAAGGGTATCGCTCTCCAAGAAGCTTGAGAGCATCTCACATGACTATCCCCTCTGGACTGTCTCTCATGCTTTGGGAGCTGCAAGTTAAGGGGGGGGAGCACGGTCATTGTAGCACCAAAGGGCCACAAAACTACATTACCCATGTAATCTATTTGTGTGTGTATGTGTGTGTGTGTATATAGATACACCTACTTGCTGTTTCACCAGGATTAGCACAACTATATATGTTCTAGTTTTTCAGTGTCTCGTCAAGCTGTTGCTGCTGTAATTATTGTTTATTGTCATGTGTGCTACAGTTTCACTTCTAGCCTGTATGATTTGTACCTCGTATCCACAGTTCATGTTTATGGTTCATGTCTTCACATTTTTGGTTGTTTGTTTGCACTTTACTTATAAATTTACTTATAAATAAATTTAATAAAATCTGCCTTCACCTACCATTCACACATTTCCAGCATTTAGCACACGCCCTTACTTAGGAGTCAGAATTATATGAGTGCTCTATTACAAAGGAAAATAGAGAAACTGAGCAGCTTACTTAGGATTCAGAATTACAACATGCAGTTCTGAAAACTACAGGCTGTCCTGAACTGAAATATGTTTCTGTTTTGTTTGTGTCCTAACCATAAGTTTTAGCTCTACATATTTCTAGGTTGAAAAATGTTGGAGTATACAAAGCTCGAGAGTCACTGATGCTGAGTCGACTAAATTGCCAAGAAGGCTCAGCAGAGGTTTGAAATTCTGAGTCTATTAAAATATTACAATATAAAGTCTACATCAATCAGTGTGGGTCTGGTGATACACTGACAAAGTAAAGGTTAAACTAAAGCCAACCCAATAATACCCCAATGATGTGTCAGAATAAACTTATACACATTACATAACATGATGTATGAAGAAACATACATTACTTTGTATTAAGAAAATACTGGAGTATTGTTGAAGAGACATGAATGATTAGTTCTCTTATTAATTACACCTTCAGCAAAAATAAAGCTGGTGAAAACATGGAATAAATGCAAAAAAAAACATTCCAAGGTACATAAGGAAACTTTTTTCTCATATTTCCAAATAATATCCTATTTTCCTTTTTTTTTAATTAAACTTATGTGAACAAGCATGAACACACATGCATGTTGGTGAAAAAACACAAAACCGTTTTGATAGAAATTGAACTCAGATTTTTTTACAACTATCATTAAATACAAATCACAGAATGGTATTTTGTTTTGAAATAAATATTTTAGATACATGCATCACATATAATGCACATCAGACCACATCATCCAATGTGAAAATAATTAGCAGAGAAAATAATTAGCTGTAACCAGCCCACCCTCCAGAATATATATGCTCACCAGGGAGTGAGCAAACAAAATCCTTGCTGATGCTCTTCACCCAAGAGACAACATTCTCTGAGTCCTCCCTTCTGGGAAACAATTCAGAGCAATTAAAATCAAGACCACAAGAAACAGCAGCAGCTTCTACCCCCAAGCAGTGTCTCTCATCAGTCATACAAAACTGATCTGTACAGACATTAAACAGTTTGCTACTTGATTTCTATGAATGCATACACAAAGTGTCCTGTGCTCAAGAGCACCCGTGCCCATACACAAATCGTATTTTTACTAACATATGACTGTTCCATATTGCATGCATGTGTTTTGGGGTGGGGTTGGAGAAAACAAAATGCAGGAGCTGTATTTAATTCTTGATTATATTTTGTATGGTCATTGTAACTTTCTGTTTTTGTGTGGGAACTCATTCATTTCTTCATCTTCAGCAACCACTTAATCCTGGTCACGGTCTCAAAGGTTCTGAAGCTTATCCTGGAACCTCAGAGAATGAACGGGAATACAATCCGTATAGGATGCTAACCCTAACCCTAAGTCCATTGTAAGGTACAATGTTCACACACATTTGGAAACATGTGAAACTCCATACAGACAGTAACTACTAGCTGTGAGGCAGCATACTGGCCTGTCTGAGAATCCCTCTGTACAAATTACTTGGCTGATGTACTTGGCTAATAATGTCAAGAAAAGACAGAAAGAAAGCCTTTATTTCTCACACATACATTGCAATACAGCAAAATTCTTTTCTTTGCATATCCCAGCTTGCTAGGAAGTAGGGGTCAGAATACAGGGTTAGCCATGATACAGTGCCCCAGGAGCAGAGAGGGTTACGGGACTTGCTCATGGGCCCCACAGTGGCAGGTTGGCCGTGTTGTGGCTTGAGCTGCCAACCTTCTGAGCTGTAACCCAGAACTTTAAACTGTTAACACTCTAATGAAGCTTCCTTGTGCATGTATATCATTAGAATACATTTATGTCATTGTGTAGTAATGCACAGTCTGATTTGGTGAAAGAAATCAAAGTAAACAAAACTGAGGAAGATTTCACATAGTTATAGAAATGGGATTGACATGTCCAGGCAGTGTTTAGTGGTGTTTTCTTCTTCACTCACTTGTTTGAGGGCAATGAATAGTGACATTACATGTCTGAAAGGTGAAGGCCACAGCATTGCGATTGTGTGTGCACGTAGGTGTGTGCAGGGGTGTGTGTTTGTGTATGTGTGAGTGTGATGGCCCTCAGGCCTCTGACTAATAGCAGTCCCCTCAATAACATGGTCTGGGTGAAAGACCTTTAGATGATCTTCCATTTTTCAAAGTGCTACTTTTTCAAACAAATGGCTTAATTTGACAGCTATCATAATTGTTGTGAACAAAGTGTGATGCTTTTAAACTGAATTTAAAAGCAATTACTGATTTTTCTTATCAGTGCCAATTGTACAGGACAATCTGCAATCAGACAATCATTTAAAGGTTTCAATACTGTCAAATAGCCTACTTTATTATCTCTCTTTGATGCAAACTGGTTTAAGATTATGGACATTTATTTTCACAAACAGTTCTTCATTATACTCTCACTTCATATTAATTTGACATTAAGAAAACAGTCCAGTGTGAAGCTGCACAAAACCGCCCACATTATGGAAGTGGGAATCCATATGGTTTATACATTATTTGCAAATAAAAAACATAAAATTTCACAAGTGATTGAAGAAATATCCACTCCCATTGCTGTGAAACTCTTAAATGATTTATGATGTAACCAGTTACCATCAGAAGTCACATAGCATGAATATAAAAAGTCTACACACCCCTGTTAAAACTGCAGATTTTCATATAAAAAAAAAAGAAACAAAGATCAATGTCTTCTTTCCAACTTTAATGTGATACAACAGCCAACAAAATTCAAGGGAAAAACAAGCCGATGCATTTTGGGGAAAAAAACAAAAAAGAAAAATAATTCACAATAACCTCTCTGCATAAGTATCCACATCATTTTATAATGGGGCATGTGACTGCTTTTTATTAATTAAACAACCAAATTCAAATTTGTGTTCAAAAGTAATTATCTTACATTAGTTATCAGTAAAGTGATTCTGATTAACCTCAGATCAGAATCATTTAATGACAACTGTTTATGTAGGATTTTCTTGACATCGTCTCGATTTCAGCTGATGCTGAAGCCACAGTCCACAAAGCGCTTACAAAAGAAAGAACAGGATCTTATTGTGAAAACGGGTACAAAAGAATTTCTAAAAAATTTAATGTACCATGGAGCACTGAATTCCATCATCAACAAGTGGAGAAAATAAGGCACCACACTGACACTATGAAGAATAGCATGTCTCTCCAAAATTGACAAAAGAACAAAAAGAACACTTATCTAAGGAGGCTACCAAGAAACCTACAGCAACATTAAAGGAGCTGCAGGAATATCTGGCAAGTCAATTCCTGCATGTGACAACAAACTTTTATATCCTTCATATGTCTAGGCTCTGAGTTAGTGTGGAGAAAACCTGTGGAATGACTTGAAGAGGGCTGTTCTCAGGAAATCACCATGCACTTTGATAAGTCTGGAGCAATTTTGCAAAGAAGACTGGAATAAAATCCCCAAATCAAGATGACTCACTTAAAAAGACTGAGTGCTGTATTACAAACATAAGGTGTTTATGTTAGTAATTTAATAGTTAGTATTAGTTAAGGGGTGTGCACATTTATGCAACCAGGTTATTGTAAGTTGATTTTTCCTTTTGCTTTTTTTCCTAAAATGTTTTTCATATGAATTTAGGTGGTTGCTATAAACAATACTGTCCAGTAGCAAAGCAAGTGGCTGCGAATGCTTCAACTTCCTTACACAAGCAGTGAGGACAAACGGTATTCCAAGCACAGGTTCTCCAAAGGATCACTGGTGCTATAGATCTCTGGGTCAGGCCTAATGACTCACAGAGCACATCCAATTTCCACAGCTCCTCTTGACCCTCTGTGTGACCTTGCACTATCTTTGCTCAAAGCTCAGAACACTTCTGCTCAGGAAATAAGATCAATCTGTCAGACATGAGAGGCTTTTCTGGGCTCAGATGATAATGATTACTGCCTAATTTCTGAGCTCTTAGAGAGGAATGTAATGTTTTCAGCAACAGGATTGATCAACAACAGCAACATCACCAACAAAAACAACAACAACAATAATAAAATAATAATAATAATATTAAGATGTTTTTCCTATATGAAGAATGAAACAGAGAAGAGAATGGAAAAATTACACCCAGTTGAGAGACAGACACAATGAAATATCAGTTGATTAGTCTATTGATTCAGTCAATTATTGATTCAGTCATCTAATGTTTCCTGATTATATTTACTAGATTGAGCACGTGCACTCAGATAAGCAATGGCCCTAAAATGGAACCTTGTGGAACTCCACAGCTAACAGAATATTTTTGATAAATTATTTCTCAAAGCAACAAGAAACTGTCTATCAATATGACTTTAGACATTCTAATGCTGTCCTTGAGAGACCTACCCAGTTTCAAGACAAAGGATATGGATCTTGTGATGAAATGTAAAATGCTACACAAAGATCAATTGAGGCTAAAATAGATATTTCATGTGTGCCTGTGCTTAGCCTCAGATCATTCACAACATGTACCAATACTGTCTCTGTTCCATGGTTATTGAGCCACCAGTTCTTACTGAAATTATCTGCTGAGCATAAATCCAGCACTTCACTGCCCACTGAGATTGAAAATAAAATAAAATAAAAAGAAAAGAAAAGAAAAGAACAACAAGTGTGCATTTGTTTTTTTGTATGGCTCAGATGTATTACTCACCTCCTGCACTGTCTTTCTCCTCTTCCTCAATGCTGCTCTTGATGCTGTCATACTCCTCGTCAATGTTCTGGTTGCCTCGGATCTGGCATAGTACACGCCGAGCCTTCTGGGTAAGACCCTTCTGGATGAGCCAGCGAGGACTCTCAGGCAAAAATAGGAATCCCAGGAACTGCACCAGAGCAGGCAAGGTTGACAGACCCAGCATATATCTATACCAGCAGAAACGGACAGCCATAAATTATCAAGAAATATATTAACTACTAGATAACATGATAATCTATTATAATATTATATCTTAAGATCAACATAGTATTCTACAATTCTGTCTTGCTTCTCAAATTAATAATTTGCATTTACATTGCATTTACTGAGTTGGCAGACAACTTTTTAAATGCACACTCAAAAACAAAGAAAACGAACAAAGCTGATGGAAATGTTCCTAGAATTCTATGAATGGTGCCGCATGTGGTGTGCCCAAAAACCACATAACTGTAAACTTTGGTAATAGATCAGTTTCCAATGAAAAAAAATCATAATTCCACTTACTCTGGTACTACTATCTGGTACTACTACTATTAGGGTAGAATAATCTGGCAGTGCTAGGAGTAAAAATCACAGTCTTGCGGAACCTTACCTACTGATCTTAATAATTTTACTTCTTTTACTTACTATCTGTAATTTAATAAAACTTTGGTATCATTAAATTGCAGTTGACTAAGGCAGGAACACTGTAATTTGGAATATTTCTCATAGTGCAGTGAATTTTTCATGGTTAATTTCACAAGTGCCACCTTAAAAGTTTCAACAAACAACTTATTAAACAAACAGCCCATGCAATAATCCACGACTCGTTTCAGTAAACAATTGAATTGAAATACTATCTGAGAAAACTGTGAAAATTTACTAGATATTCAGCCTTTTCAGTAAACCTCAAGAGCATGTAGGAGAGCAGTGTTATATTCTATATTATGGAGATGTGCTAGAATGTTGTGAGAACATATACCAGGACAGCCTGAGCACCAGCTGCTCAGCCCTGTCACTCGATACCGTCTCACGCTGCATAAAAGGATGTGACAGATGAATAAATGTACACAATCTTAAAATGCACCTAGGATTATTTCTAAACTTCATACACAATAATCAGAATATCATTCATTATGCAACTATATCTGTCTATATGGGTTTTGTCATATATGCTGCAAAATAAAAGAATATAGTAGCACCCTTTCCACTCCTGCAGAACTCTTGATTGTGGTTATATTGCACATCACGCAAACCTATGCTGTAAAAAGATCTATTTCATGACTCATCCATTCACCACAAACCATGACAGCTTCATTTTCTTTATCAGGAAAGCCAGCCGAGTGCCAGCCGAGTGAGCGCACACGCAGACGAGGTAAATTTCAGTCCCTTTCAATTCATAACTCACATTCAGTCCCATATATTACAGTAGATTCAACTGAATCACTATAATAAATCATCTGAGAGAGACAGTAACAAAGAGAGGGTGTGTATGTGTGAAAGAGCAACTAACAGTGAGTCAGAGAGCCTAAAGAACACAACAGATTGTTGTGAACTAGAAATGACCCCTATTAGCTATTCTCAACATGCTATACCAAATCTAACATATTTAGCCCAAGTAAACTGCCATGGCTAGAGTGCAGAGTTAACGAGATAGTGACTGTGCTGTTGAGCTGTACAGAACCAGTGAATAGGAATATCATGAATATTTGTGGAGCCCAAACCTCCATCCTCCATGTTGTACGTAGCTGAATGCTCCATCAATGAGGCTGGCTATGAACTGGCCTGCTGTGATGAAGAGCGTGTTAATGGTGACCAGCTGCCCTCTCATTTGCGGTGGCGAAGACTCGGCAATATATACAGGAACAGTCATGGAGCCGATGCCTGCATGAGCGAAAAGATAGAAATTAATGTAAAGTATAATTAAAGACTGTGTAAAGCACTAAAACTGTATGTATTCTGAGTTTGTCACACCACAGAAAAATGTGTTATTAAACACCCCAACAATTTGAATTTAAAGTATATACGCAAAAATAAGCAGAATTCTCTTCTCTGAGATGCTGGAGACGTGTTTGCTGAAAGCACTGAAACCACACCCAATCGTGGGATACTGCCTCTTTTACTACTTCAACCTGAAAAATGAATGCTAGCAGCTTCACTGAAGTTGTACAGCCGTACATGTTTGAGCCATCAGAACCTAAAACCAGTTCAGAGCCAGAGGACACAGACCTACCAGAGAATCAACCTCGTTCCTCTTAGTCTGCAACAGAGTGGTAATTTTCTCTCTCATACTTTTCCCAAGTATGCAAACTAGTAATGTGTATTACTGACTGATGAAGGTTGGGGAGGGAAATGGTTGGTTTGGCTCCATTCACCATTAACAGCGGATTATCCGTGAAGTGACTGAGCTGTTCAGCAGATTCTGGCATCCAGAGAAGATGCATTTGTGTTGAGGAAGGCATGCTAGCAAACTGTACTGACACACCTTCTCTTTCATAGGTTTTTCTTTTTTTGTTTTCTACATTGTAAAACAATACTTAATACCTCAAACTATGAAGCAACACATCTACTGAATTATGTAGTAAACAAAAAAGTGTAAAAAAAAAAAAAACAAACAAAATATGTTTCATATTTTAGATTCTTCAAAGTAGCCACCATTTAGCTTGATTATCTTAACCAGCTTCATGAAGTCGTCACCTGGAATGCTTTTCAGTGAACAGGTGCGCCTCGTTAAAAGCTTATTAGTGGAATGTCTTGCCTTCTTAATGCATTTGAGACATACAGTAAATAGTAAAGGGTAAATGATAAAAATACAGTATTTGTTATAACATCCCTATTTTTTCTAACATGTATAAAGTGTTTAGAAACAAATCTAAGAATTTGCTTTACACAGCCCTTTATGTAGAGTAATAATTTCATAGCAAAATTATGAAAACAAGCAACAGGCTGTCATAAATAATCACCCTTAAATACTTTACATATTTCATGTACTATATATTGTTTAGTTGATCAGTATATTGTTTGATCATTTACTATTTTAGCCAGTAGGTTTAACTGTGGCATCAAAAACATAAATAGTATATAGTGGCTTTAAATCATTTGTGTATAATCTATGGCATACTAAATGCAACAAAAGTGGTTAATGATAATACAAGTGATAATTCAAGTGATCATACAAACGCATCAAATTCTGGTTATTGTTTACCTTTACATCTAAACATTAGTCAGACACATTTCCTAATCAGCGATCAGCTTTACTCTCTATAATAACCCACTTACTTATAATCACCAGATAATTTTCCCTTTCCTGTTTTTCCCACTCTGTAATTAGTCAGTGTATAACCACCCACTTTCTAATCACCCAGTGTTTAATCACTCACTGTGTGTCACCCAGTCCCTTATATGTTAATGATATGGGCTTACTTTTTGACACCATTGGCTGCTCCAAGACAAAAACAAATGTTTAATTTGATTAGTCTGGTGTGTGATACTGTTTGCTAACTATAGGACTGCTAAAACACCATTTGTGGAGCAAGGTATACATAAACAAACTAATCGAGTACTAACACAGAACAGGTGAACACAATTGGGTAACAAACCAATGAGAAGACAGGGGCTGTGGTAATTGAAGTAATATTGTTTGGCAGAATGTTGTACATCTTTCCAGTACAGTTCCAGAGACTTGTAGAATCTATGCCAAGGTATATTGGAGGTGTGGTGGCAACTTGTGCTCATAGATAGAGACACATATTGAATTACATAACTAATTTCACATAGGTATTTTGTCAATCATAGAAATTGGTTAGAACTAGGAAGCTAAAGCTTATCTGTAAACAATAACCTCCTAAAATCTCAGCTATTTTGAGGTAATGAAAGGCTTTATTTAAGAGCAACCACATAAAAAAAAAGAGGAGAATACAGTGCAAGGCCCAGGTGGAATATAAATGTGATTTATCCCAAAATGAAAGCCATCACTTGAAGCACAATGGCAAAGTGTAATTTTGGCTCTTATTAAAGTGGCTACTTCTGAGACGTGTCCTTTGGTTAAAGGTGAGAATTGGACAGGCAACATTTAAGAGACAGCACACAGTTTCTTGTGGCAATCTATAAATCACATTCAGTTTAGTTCAGCCATACACCTGCCCATAAATCTTTGGAACACCGAAATCGTGTCATAAAATTGACACTGTACCTCTTTGATCCAGAGGAAGGGGTTTTCGTGATACCAGTACAAGTACTGTATTACTAGGATAGGAAACTCATGCATTAATGTTGCTCCTCAAGTGGCAATTAGAAGTTGTAGTAAGTGATGGCTGGCACTATGATATGGTATTGACAGCAAATATTCATCACTTTTCTGTCAAAAAACCTGTTTAATAAATGAATATATTTTACACATCAATATATAATAGTCAATAGTTATTGATGTATGGTTACAACCCTCCTGTCTATCAGACAACCCTGGAGAGAGCTTTGATGTGACAGTCATGCTCATCCTGAGTCAATTACAGCATGGAGCTTTCATATAGTGCAAATGATATTTGAGAAAAGAGCTTGGATATTAACAAAACAACACCCTTTTCCTTCCCACCAGCCTGGGATAAAGATGTAATCCGAGGGCAGAACAAATGTCCATGTGATATTTACGTGGGAGAACAAACAACATGTGTTTGCAGATTTGTATGACAAGGGCCACAGCATCATCGCTTGCTGTAAAGTCTATTAATAGCTGCTGCTCACTGCTTCCTGATGCTCCCGGTGCATGGTTGACAACGCACCTGTTACCATGGGAACCCCTCGCTCCCAGCTCACATGAGGTTAATCAATACTCTATGTTGACGACTCTTATTGATGTTTCATTAGACTTTTTGAATAGCATGTACCCCACTCAGACACATCTACTCATCCATAAAAGCTGTGGCTGTTATATACATCATGTTTTTATATTGATTGTATTGTATTGCTATTGTATTGATATTGATTGTATTGCTACCACTTTCAGATGGGACCTTTACCAACCGGAATATATGTTCTAATAATTATTGTCATTCATATTTCAGGAAAAAAAATATATGATTCATCACAATAAATCTATTGAGCAACACAGTTGTCTTTAAATTCTTCTTCTTCTCTTATATATTAAAAAATATATGAACAGATACATTAATATTTGGACATAGACATTATTGTTATATGTTCTACAGTACACTGGAATTGAAATTAAACAATGAATGTGAGCTGAAAGTGCATGTTTGAATTTGAGGATATTTGCATCCAAATCAGGCAAACTTTGTATGAACTTCAGTACTTTTTATATGTGTCCCCGACCACTCTTTTTTTTTAAACATGGTGATACAGGTCACAGGATACAGGTCAAATGCTTCACCTATGGTTCACCTCAAACATCAGAATAATGCAAAATGTAATCAAATCACTGTGTGTGTGTGTGCGTGCGTGCTTGCGCATGTGTGTGTGTATGTGAAAAATCATTCAGATACAGGTCAAGAGCTTCAGTTACTGTTCACATCAGACATCAGAATTTGGAAAAAATGTGACATCTGACCCCTGTCCACTGATGAAAGTGCCTACAATGGGCAAGTGAGCAGCAGAACTGGACCATAGAGCAATGGAAGAATTTGGCCTGTTCTGATGAATCCTGTTTTCTTTTATGTCGTGTGGACAGATGAGTGGGTGTATATCACTTACCTGGGGAAGAGATGGCACCAAGAAGCACTATGGGATGAAGGCAAGCTGGCAGAAGCGGTGTGATACTCTGGGCAATGTTCTACTAGGAGACCTTGGTTTCTGGCATTCATGTGAATGTTACTTTTACATGTTCCACCTACCTAAACATTATTGCAGACCAAGTACACCCCTTCATGGCAACAGTATTCCCTAAAGGTAGTGGTGTCTTTGAGCAGATTAATGTGCCCTGCCACACTAAAAATTGTTCAAGGTGTTGACTTGGCCTCCAAACTCCCCAGATCTCAATCCAATTGAGCACCTGTGTGATGTGCTGGACAAACATGTCTGATCCATGGAGGACAGATAGCAGACCATGAGGAGATATTTGATGATTTTGACAAAAAGTGCATTGGATTAGAATCAATCAATATATATATATGTGTGTGTGTGTGTGTGTGTGTGTGTGTGTGTGTGTGTGTGTGTGTGTCTGTGTGCGTAAATATCATACCATGTTATCAACATAAAATCTTGAACAGCAGTGATTACACTTTCCAGGGCAAACTTATAATCTCTTGCAGTCTCACATGTGTGGAAGTGAGAGTAAACTGTTAGTACTAAGTAGGAAGGAAAACAGTGACTCTGCCTCCCATTATTACTGATAGTCAATGAAATCTTTGCTATCAGAACCTGGCCTTAAACCTTATATTCTGTTCAGGGCAAAATGTCCTGTTTTAAATTCAGCGGCCAAAGGAGTTTAGTCTGGGATCGCAGCAAAATCGAGAAAAGAGATGTTCTGACTTAATAAGAGGTCAAAATTGCTTTTAATGACTTCTCCCTGCAGACGCATGAAGACAGAGAGCTTAACCTCTCTTCTTAGATGCCAAAGGACACTTAAGAGCATTCCCATTTTCTACTGTCTACTACTGAGCAATGATCTCTCAGAGGTTATAAGAGTCTTTTAATGGCAGCATTTTTCTGACACCACAGCTAATTGTTGGTGTAGCACAAATCATTATATATATATATATATGTTAAGAACTGGACTTGGGTGTGAGTCCTAGAGAATGAACTCTAAGCATTTTGCCATTCTTTTCTGTTGATATCTTCATGCTGAATGATGACAATGGTTAAAGGTCATCTATTCTCATGGCTAAAGTGGCTCTGGTTCACCCTGAACCGCTTCACTTGTATGCTGGCACAAAGGGCAACTCACAAATAATTGGGCTAAACTGCTCAAATTGGAAGCCAGCGGTGTCAACAGGAAGTTATGACATTTATTTGCTTGACAAACTGACAGATTTGACCTTTGGGTAACAGAAAATACTAAGCAATTTGTTAATGAGTGCCAATATGTTCATTAAGACAGACTGGCAGAATATGTGGGTAAAATAATTAATAAGGGAAGCTACACAAATACCTGCTTAATTAGACGTGGATATCAAGGTGATGATTAGGTGTCACTATGCAGTGGGTCACTCAGTTGGAAAAGGATAAGTCATTATACTTTATTACTGCCATGTTAGTTTATCACAAAAATATGTATTATTTTCCATTGCAAATACAATTTATTCCATTTTGTTGCTAAAACAGGATGTTACTCTGTATTACTTCAATAGAAGGTGTTAAAAGGTCTGACACTATATATAGAGGATCATCCACAGCAAACTGTGATCATACATTTAGAATTCAGAGATAAAAAGAGCACATAATCCTACACTCAATAAATGCTTCACTCTCACTCACATCCAACAGAATTCATGAGATTTAGCACCAGAATGACTTATTGCTACTATCTGCCAGGCTCCTAGCCACGGTTCCTAACATTGAGTCTTGACATTAATTGTGCCTGATTAGAGGGCTTAAAAATAGGCTTGGTTTCTGATGAAAAACTTACTGCTGGACATATCGCCGATGCCTGTCACTAACTTGTTCCTAATTAGCCAAAGCAATAAACCAGCAGAAGATAATAAATCTCTAACCATAAACCTGATTTGAGACTTACAGTTGAGTGTTTCATATAAAAGTAGCTCATAACATTGTACTTGTTATAAGAAATATAAGGCCTAGCTTTTACTGACTCTTGGTGATCTTGGAATGTAGCTTTGATATTATTAAGTCAATACAAAGGGCAATGAATTCTTATTATCAAGACATCATGGGTTACAGCAGAATATCGGCGTGTTTATTGACATCACAAGGCCAACTCAGGTGTTCAATAATCTAGAGAGAATTCACTTTCAGAAAAGGAAACTATCTTCTGAACCGTTACTGCGGTACTTTCATATGGTGAATAAATACTTTCATAATCACTATCTTCCATAAAAAAGGCAAGCAGAGCTACATTCGTGTTTATTTACAGTATTGAACAGACTTGCTAGCTAATTATGTTAATTATTTGAGTATTTGAGAATAAAGATGATAAATTGCACCACTGGAGTGATACCCCCTATGGTAGCAGTTCTCAATCTGGGGTCAAGGAAATCTCAGGGGTGCATGAAGCAACATCAGAGGGACTTTGTATGAAATCACAACCCACCATTATCAAAGTTATTATATTTATTATTGAGTCTTATTAGCTGGCATGATTGGTTTGAATTTGATCAAATGCGTTTCACCAAAAAAAAAAAAAAAACCCAAACAAACAAAAAAAAAAAAACAGCAAAATATTGTAGTGAACATTTAAATAATGTTAATAAAATAAATCTGTACTGAAGTGGTTCGTGGTATTATTATTATTATTATTATTATTATTATTATTATTATTATTATTATTATTATTTACAGTTAAAGGGTTTCCTGGATACAAAACTTGCACCAGGGTACGGCTTTTGCACCTATAATTACGTCATTACGTGAATGTAGTGTGTCTTGAAAGCTTATGATGGCTTTAAATATATCTGGACAGTGTACTATGGAGACCACAATCTAACCGTGCAGAACTTTAATGACAAAACAGCTATTCATTGATTTGCAGTACTTAACACTACCTATGTAAATTATTATTCCGAATCTCAAGCAGCCTATGAACAATATAAGCTTGTCCATTGTTGGCATCCTCATGCGAGCGCGTAGAGAAATACAAGCGTCAGCGTTTTGGAGTAAAGTTTTCGAGCGTGTTCTTTGATGCGTTTCTGGTGTAACCAAAATAAAAATATATCTACCGTCTTTCCAGGCTATTTATTAATCTATAACTATTAATCTGGCTGGATGAGCACGGTGTTTCGGCTTTATCCGTTAACTGCGTTTTGTTTTCTTTTCATAGACTAGTAAACAAACACACAGCGCTTCTTACCGATCCCGATGCCGACAATAAGCCGGCCGAGCAAAACAGCCTCCTTGTTCGGCGCAGAGCCCATCACAATTCCACCGATGAAGAAGGCGAAGCTGGCAAGCAGTACACACGCTCTCCTGCCGAACACGTCATTCAGAAACGCGCCCGCGAGAGCGGAGAGAGCCGCGGCGGCCATGGTGCCCGAGACGAGAAGCTCGTGCCACGGCAGCGTGATGTTGTGCTCCCGCTTGAGGAGCAGCATCGCCCCGGACACCACGCCGGCGTCGTATCCGGACAGGAAGCCACCGAGCGCAGAGAGCAGCGCCAGCACGCGCACGAAGGCCGGCGCGCCATCACGCTGGAAGTTCTTGCGGGCGGCGCGCTCCAAGTCCCCGGTGGAGGTAGCGCACGCGGCGTCGGAGGAGGCGCGCGAGGAGGCGGAGGCGGCCAGGCTCGTGAGGCTCGTGTTGGAAGGAGCGGTGATGAGAGTCCGTTCTCCGCTGTCATCGCCGCCTCCTCCCGCTTTCTTCCTCCTCTCGCCCATCAGGTTGGTCATGCTGCGGAGGGTGTAGTCATGCTCGGAGGATTTGCGGGACATAAGTGGGGAACCAAATGTCTGCAAAGAGTTGCAAATCGGTTTAACGGTCGTTTAGTTGTAAAAAGTGTATATCCCGAATCTGTTGGGTCTTTTTATATTTGCCAAAGTATTCTTTGTAATGAACTGCCACGTTTTTCTTCTATTATAAAGCTCAGTTATTTGCATCAAGCAGTAACAGCATCAGCATCTTTATCATCGTGAACATCCTGATGGTCCAAAGTCGCGCGTGCGGACGGTTAAGAGATACGGGGTGGTGGTGGGGGGTGGAGAAGCAGGGGGGGTTAGGTCTTGCAAAGTGAGGCGTCGACTGTTTTCGTCATCACCGGCGTTTTTTCGTGACGTGAAGCGGTGACTGACACGAGCACGCGTGCACACGCGCACGGATATACTACGGAACAAATGTCTGAAGTCAATCTCAGTTTTGAAAGCTCTTTCTAAGGCCATATTGTTAAGAGCTTGCCTAATTTTTGGTGCTAGTTAACTATTAATTGGCTGATTGATTAAATTATTGATAGCTTGTCAAAAAGAAGTTGTCCAGTGTCTAATCCTTACCTTAGCATTGTTTAATACAGGGCCTCACACCTATATTAAATCTCAGGAAATATGGTACCAAATTGAACCTTTCCTTGTCACTGGCTTGACACCTTTAAACTGTGTTTCATATCTTAAATATGCATCTTTCACGTGGAAATGTTTTACTGTACATAACAAGAGCTAAATTAGGTTGTAGTACATGAAAAGTAGCATGAAAAGTACATCTTTCTGCATTATTAAACAATACACTATATGGCCAAAAGTTTGTGGACACCTGACTATATTCCCCAAACTGTTGCTACAAAGCTGGAAACACACAATTGTATAGGATGTCTTTGTAAGCTGTATCACTACAATTTCCTCCACTGCAACTAAGGAGCCTGAACCTGGTCCAGCGTCCAATGCCCCTGTGCACAGCGTTAGCACCGTAAAGTCATGGTTTGCCAACTTTGGAGTTGAAGAACTCAAATGGCCTGCACAAAGCCCTGACCTCAACCCTACTGAATTCCTTTGAGATACGCTTTGAGATACGCTCTCCTCTTCTGCTGTTGTAGTCTCTACAAATCCCTACAGTCACAGTTAATATAATCCAGTGAAACGCCTTCTCAGAAGAGTGGAAACTGTTATAACATATCATATGTCCATGATTTAGGTATAAGATGATTAGTGGTCAGGTGTCCACATACCTTTTGGCCGTATAGTGTACATAATAAAGGTACCAAAGTTGTACTAATAAGGAATGGTATGAAAAAATGTTTTTTCTTTTCTTTTTGTGAGGGGTTTATATTGGGGATTGAGGGAGATTGCATTACTTAAAATATTTTTTGTGTTTGGAAAAAGTTTAAATAAACTGATACTTATCTAATGAGTTAAAATGGATCTTTCTAAAGATACTACAGTTTAATTACTTCTAATTTGTATGTATTCTCAGTCTAGACGTTTTACTCACATACTTCCTCTTCTGTGATTGAAAAATAATCAGTAACCAGTCTGCTAATATTTTATGAGACTATTGAACCATGTATTTAATTTCATCAAGGAACATTTCACATAATAACTAAACAAAGACAAAAGAGAGAGAGAAAGAAGAACCATTTCTGGAGCCCGGAAGAAGCTTTTGTTTGTGCTGCAAAGAACTGAAGAATAATTTCCCACAATAAATGCTCATATTATGTAGAATTATTATTCAACTCATTGTGCCAATAATTCATTATGGCTCTTCAGTGAAATCTCTCCAAATAACATTTTTGACACTTTATTTTTAACACTGCACAAAATCCTGTGTTGATTATGCTTAATGATTAGTGGACTCAAACAGGCCTGGAGTAGATTATAATTGGTCTCATCAAGACCAAAGGTCATGCCTATTTATTTTTTTTTCCACACTGGTGTTAATTTTTTAACAACTGATTGTATACAGGCCCTGTGGTGGACTGGCGACCTGCCCATGGTGTACCCCGCCTCTCGCCCTAAAGCTGCTGAGATTAGCTCCATCTTCCCCCGCGACCCAGACGGATAAAGCGGTATAGATAATGGATGGATGATTGTATACAAGTGTGCCAGGTCCAAGTAATAAGACAGGCTATATCACCATCTGCTGGCCTTATGAGTAGTACACAGCAGAGTACACAGCAGCCAACAGTAACACAACTAGATGTGCATTTCCTGAAGGAAATACTAGTGCTTGCAAAGCAAAAAAAAGGAAAAGTTCAAAATAGAAAGACAGAGAGAGAGAGAGAGAGAGAGAGAGAATATGAGTTAGTGAGATAGAAAAAGAGAGAAAAAATTTAAATAGATAGTTTAACATAGTATAAAAGTAGATAGATAGACAAATAGATAGACATTGTTTTAAAAGATAGTTATGCATGTGTTCCTAATTAAGCGGTCAGTATGTGCATGTGTTTCTTTTAAAATGGGATGTATTTGCAGGCATTCCAAAAAGTGGCCAGTATGTGCAAGTGTTCCTCATAAAGTGGCAGCTTTGTGCAGGCGTTCCTAATAAAGTGGGTGGTATGTGGTTCTAGTTGTTAATCCCTGGAAACAATTAGGCCTTGAAAAATGAATTGAAGTCAAAGTAATAAATGCAAAGGATGAAAAAACAGTAACACTTTGAAAAATTTCCCATTCACACTTCATGGAAAAAAATGGACAGATATAAAAGAGAGCATAAAAAAGAGGGATGTGAGTGGAATATAACAAAGGAGAATACAAGCACAAGCACAAGTACACCTCAGTAGGGTGAACATTTTGCAGTTGGAAAAAGTTCATAAAATGATTTGATAGATAGATAGATAGATAGATAGATAGATAGATAGATAGATAGATAAATAGATAGATAGATAAATAGATAGATAGTGAATGAGTGAGTGAATGTGTGAGGGAGTGATAAAGAAATGAAATAGATGGGAAAGCTAGACATTAACATTAGCAGTTAGGCCTTGAATTGAATTGAAGTAAATGGGAGAAAATCAAGGAATGAAAAAAGAAAGGAGAAGTGATAGTGGGATGAAAAGACATGGAGTGCTTTAGTAGTATTAGCCAGAACATTTCTATTAAATTTGGAGGTATTATATCAAAAAAATTTACTATATGGGAGTAGATTGAAAATTTTTCCATTCAAACTCCACAGGGAAAAAATGAATTGAATTGAATTGAATGGGAAAAAGCAAGGGATAAAAAAACAGAACGTAGGAGTGATAGAGGGATGAAAAGTGGTAGAGTGCTTTTTAGTATTTCCCAGAACTTGTCTAGTATGTTCGGAAGTAATATTTTGAAAATGGGAGAAGTTCAAAAAGTGTTCCTAATCAAAGTCAATGGAAAGAGGGATAGAAATAGGGAGGTGAGTAGAATATGAAAATAGCTGCTGAACCAGTAACTGGATCTATGAAACAATGTTGAAATGAGGTTTCTACAATAAATGGTTTTTGAGTTTTTGATCTTGTAATAATAATAATAATAATAATAATAATAATAATAATAATAATACTAAGCCAAGGGATATCAATATAGTGTTTTGCATTGTATGCAATATAATGATAAATCACAGAGGTTAAGACAGCCTTAAATAGGTTCAATGAACCCCTCGCCTCATGGATCACATATTCCTATGTACAATTTATTTTGAATAGTCATTGAATAGAATTTTATCAGTTATATATTTTACATAGCAAAGCTTTATTGTAAAGCCACAATGAAATTGTGAAATTAAATAAAATTATAAAATTAAATTAAATGAAATTAAATTGATAATACTGAAATAGTTATGCATGTTAGAATACTACTATAACTACTATGTCAGTTATTGTGCCTTCCGCTGTCTCTGCTTTTGGAGATCTTCTATTTCAATTAATTTTATATAGCGCTTTTTGACAGCAAATCTTTTACAAAGAATATTTTTACTCTCCATACACGTAAAGTGAAATTTGCAAATTTACACTGGCAAGAAAACACTCACTAAGAACATCTGGAAGAAATATTGAATCATCCATTTTGTATACCCCTTATCCATTGTGAGTCACAGGGAAAGCTGGGGCCAATCCCAACTGATCTTCCGGTGAGAGGGTACACCCTGGAGAGGTTGCCAATCTATTGCAAGGTTAACACAGAGACAGACAACTATTCACACTCACATTCACACCTATGGGTAATGTAGAGTAGCCAGCTGACCTAATCGGCTAATCTTTGGACTGTTGGAGGAAACTGGAGCACCTGGAGGAAACCCACAAAGGCACGGGGAGAACATGCAAACTTGACACAGAAAGGCCCTGGTAAAACTGGTGATCAAACATGGAACCTGCTTGCTGTGAGGCAACAGTGCTAACTACTGTGCCCCCTTGAGAGGAACCAAGAACTTTAAACTAATATAATATAATATACTTCCAAATGAACAATTCAGAAAAAGTTTAAATTTTAAACTTTTACAGGGATGTGCAGTCAAGGTAATGTGTTATTTACAAATCACAATATAGCAGACACTGTGACAATATAAGGCTAAAAGTAGCTCCTAACTGGTTAAATCTGGAATTTTTTTTGAAAATGCTCAGTGTGTCATAGCCTGCCTTTATCAAGCATTTTGTTATCTTGTTGCTATCCTGGTTTTGACTTTGTTTGTAACTTGGATTCACATGTTCTGCTCCGTGCCTCTGATGATCTGATATCACCTGAAATTTTTGTCTGTTCCTGGCGATGAGGTTGATTCACATTTTTTATTTGTCTGCCCTGTTGTGGTGCTGTGTTGGCTGCTCACTTGGCTGATAGCTGATAGCAGCATTACAGCAGCCCTCACACCAGAAGCTGACGGGGTGGACTCTAATGCAATACTTGCTATGGAGGCCAATGGGTCAGCCTCTCATGCCATGCTCAAGACAGAGACCAATGGGGTGGCCTTTCCTTCTATCCTCACGAAAAAGTCCCAATTGGGTAGCCTAGCATGCCCTGCTCAAGACAAAGGCGCACAAAGCAGCGGATGCGGCAGAGGCCTCGCAAGCCACAGGTGGAGACTCAGGTATCCATTCTGCCTTGACCCCAGACTCTGGCAAGGATGTCAACCACCTCTGGTGATGTTCTTCTGCCACCCTGGTCCTCTGGTGGTGATGCTCCATCCTGCTGCACAGTGAAAGACATTGCTCTTCTTTCCATTTCATTGCTCCCATTTCTGGTTTCTCTGGGGGTGGCGCACTCACCAGTGCCCTTCTCCAATCTCATACCCCCCACCCCCAAGCCAAGGTGGAATTTATCATGTTGCCGGACTATGCTGATTTTAACTTTGTTTGTAACTTTGACTCGTGTACTTCTCCTTGCCTCTGATAACCTGTTTGAGTATTACCTGAAAATTTTGCCTGTCCCTGACTACATCTTTGATTCATGTTTTGGATATGTCTGGCTGTTGTAAATAAACTCTTAAACTGCATTGCATGTGCTTCCCAACATTTCTTGTCAGATTACCTCACCTGCCACACATATGCAGCAAGAAGAGGATAATCTGGGACTCTAT
Organism: Notoglanidium macrostoma; assembly: GCA_030068235.1. Lineage (NCBI taxonomy): Eukaryota > Metazoa > Chordata > Actinopteri > Siluriformes > Auchenoglanididae > Notoglanidium > Notoglanidium macrostoma. The sequence continues at coordinate 11,824,745 of JAQQZR010000004.1, forward strand.
TTAAGAAACCGGGAGGAGCAGCAGGAGCAAGAACAGATCGATGCCATGATGGGCCAACTCATGTCATGGCTTCCCTACCTTTTTTTTTTTGTGAGTGGGTGGGTGGGGGATAGTCAGTACATCGGCTAAGCTCACACGTGGCCAAACACTGATAGTTGCCTGACAGCAGCATTCACAATTAAGGCCAACGGGGAGGTCTCTTATGCCATACCCACTTTTATGCCATGCTCACAACAATTTGAATAATATAGTGTAAGGCCTCCACAAGACCTCTGAAGGTCTGCTGTAGTATTTGGCACCAAGGCATCAGCAGCAGATCCTTTAATTCCTGTAAATTCAAAGGAATCAAAGGAAGTTTTTTTCATATAAAAACTAAACAGACAGTAGAATTAACAATATATTAATTGTACTATAAAAAGTGTAGAAGTCAATTTAGTATAATAGAAATCTAAAAATAAAAGTAATATGAAACAAATAAAAATACATAACATAAATACATAGATCAATGCATAGTGTTCAATAAGGTGCAGTTACGATGGCTATGGCAGAAATAATGAGTAATATTAGCTCATATCTTATCATGTAAGAAATAAAATATTTTAAAGATACAAAACACATACAATTCAGTCTAGCAAGGTATAATTTATGCTGAGGTAGTGTATGGTTTAGTTTACCCTAACTGTGCAACGTGACAGAGTGGACACGCACGTTTTTTCAGGGTAACATAGAGACACATCTTATTGTCATATTTCAGCCCTTCACTAACATATAATAGAAGGTCTAGATCATGAAATCCAATAAGATTTTTTAACCTCAGCTTTTTAGTTAATGTTTGAAGAGCAGAGTCATGCCAATACACTTTTTTGTTTAACGTTATGACAATGTCTTTTTGCCAGGTTAAGAAGAATGCACCTGTTTTGCCTACTTAAGATTGTTCAAAACATCCACTGAAGCATGACTACTTCTAAAATTGTTTCTATTAATAGCTTTGTGCTCTGTATCCACACATTTCCCACCAAACGTACAGTCAGTTGTCCAACATCCGTGTTCCTGAAAGAAACCCAACTCTGTTTTTAAAAGTTATGCTTTGCACAAATCAGGAGGGGCGGTTCAGTGCTGCTCACTGACCCAGGACAAAGCAGTAAAATTACAGTGCAGTTTTAGGGAGACTTTTGAGGAAAGGTAAAAAACGTTATCTGACTCCATCTAAGATGTTCGTTGAATTGCAAGGGGAGGGGGTTGAATGCTTAATCCTATATTCATTTCCTCATGCTATGCAAAGTAGGGGACTGGGTCTGGTTATAAAAACCATGGCAAGAAGAAGTCCCTTATACTCTGTGTGCATGTTTGATGGTTACAGGGTCAGAACATGGCAAAGCACAAGATAATTTTAGGGATTTTAGTGTTTATTTCAGGTAAGTACTTTTTTGCCTGGATTAATTTTTAAATTGTGATTTTATAGCTACAAATTGGAGGCCACACATTTTGTGTCATGAACAAATAAATAAATGTGTATTGCATGTTATGTGAATAAACCACTTCAAATCCATTTTTTTCCAGTTCGCTTTGGCTCTGTCTCAACCCAAAGCCCAAGTAAGTAGCTAGCTTTGAATGTTAGCACATATGTTTTAAATATAAACAGATGTTGTACTGCCCTCAGCTGGATCTAACTTCCAGTAAACATCAGTTATTCATTGATTTGAGCATTTTCAAAACCCCTAGGCAATTATATGGCTCTTATAGTATTTATTATTCTATTTCTTTTAGTTAACTCGTAATTAATTGATCATTTCATTGTTATGTTTATTCTTGATATTCTTAATTCTTGAAGAATTAATTTTTTCTTCTTTTTTGTGAATTCCTCTGAATTGCCTTCTGTACGAAACCGCTTGTCTTGTATAATTAGTATTAAAATTGAAATGTATTGATGAATAATAATATATGGTCTCTCAACATAAAAATGGTTTTATGTGCTAGTAATCTCATTATTTACTCAAAATATAGATCATATCATGCCTTTCCAGATTTTGACTTTCCAGCTCTCATTTCTTTCAGATGTGTGCAAGACCTTTGGCAGTGGGGTCATAAAGACTTTCAATGAAACCATGTTCCATGTGAAATCCACATGTCCTGTAATAATGACACACTTCTCTCATGCGGGAGTCGACTGTTTTATCTCTGTGCAGCGTGATCCAACTGGATTCATGAAGAAAGTCGAGATTTTGGTGAATAAAATTGCTACCATCATTCAGGATGGCGTGCTAACTGTGGAAGGAAACAGGTATCTCACACAGCATCTGGAATAAACACGATAATGAAATATTTATTGTTCTTTACTTTCTTAATTCAACTGAACATTAATAATGACCTTGTTATATTCTTGGATTTACACCTGCTCATTTGTAATTAGGATCAAGCCACCATTGTCCTTGACAACATTCCTTAATGATTAAAATCACTACTGAAGTTAATGATTCTACTAGGCTGCAAGAAAATGATACATTTATATATTTTATCTACCTCTTATCACCTTCTGGTATGCAAATATTACGCATTTTTTTCTTGAAGCATTTTCAGATTGGCCAGGACGTGCTGGTCTTTGTGCTTTAGTAAAGCATTTACCGATATAAACATTGTGTAATCACTACAAAGTGATCCTTAGAAAACTGACTTCATTATGATTTTCCTTTACAGTGTCTCTCTGCCCTATGACCAGACCTATCAAAGTGTGTATACATTTGGCATTTATACCAGGCTTACAAGCAAAGTTCTGCCACTTTCTGTCACATGGTACAGTTTACCTGGTGGTGTCACTTCACTATGGGTTAGTACAGCAAAAACAGCAAGACCTTTTTGAGTGTATCTCTGTACAACCTCCATTAGAACTGATTTTTGAAAGCATATGATAGAAATATATATATATATATATATATATATATATATATATATAAAAAAGAATTCATGTTCTCACAAGAAATTTCAAGTAAATTTCAAAATATAATTATTTCAAATGTAGTTATTAATTATTTGTAATATACACTGACACTACAGTGGGGTTTTTTGTTAACAATATTACAGTTGAATAATTTGCATTACAATATACAATACCAGACAAATGTCTACACATTCATAGGATTTTCTTTACTTTTATTACTTTTAAAAGACACTTCATATCTTAAAGTAACAATGGACAGTCATTTCCCTATACTTAGTTGAGGGATTCTTGACACAATATGGATTACGACAGTTAAATGAGTAAAATGATAGAAATCTCACTAATTACACACACCTGTTAAGTGAAAATCATTCCAGGTGACTACCTCATGAACCTGGTTAAGATAATGCTAATAGTGTGCAAAGCTGTCATCAAGGTAAACATTGGTTAATTTGAAGAATCTAAAATATGAATCATGTTTTTAACACTTTTTTGTTTACCACATGATTCCATGTATCTTCTATATGTTATTTCATAGGTTTGGTGTCTTCAGGATTCTACAACATAGAAAATTGTCAAAATAAAGAAAAAACTGTTAATGAGTAGCTATGCTCAAACTTTTGACTGGAACGGTATAGTATACCGGATAATTCACTGGATAATTAGGAGATTTATTTTTGCCCTTGATATAGGTTCAACTGGACCGGCCCTTAGTGGATGGGATGACTGGGATGTGTGGGAGACTAAATAGTTCAGGTTAATATCATGAGTCCATATTTTTGATAAGAAAGTAGTGTTAAAAACTCCATATTGCTTTGTAGAAAATAGGGTTAAATATTATGTTACACATTATGTTATATATTACTTGAGAATTCATGTAGTTTTAATAATATGTCATACCAATGAAATATTTTTTTTTCCACAGAGAGTCAATCACAGCTTCTTTATAGCAATGTCATTCGTGATGGGATATGTGCGATTGGCGATCCTCAACCAGTAGACGATCAGGTAAAGTTTCTAAAAACACCTGCTTTCGGGGAGCTAAATTGTTTTAGAAAATAACCCTTATATTTTGTGGGCCAGAAACTAGATGATGTCTGAAAAATTGGGGAAACAAAGATGGGATATTGAATGAATTTTCCACACAACATGACATAAATAAATGAAATGTTATGGTCTCTTTCACTAAAATAGTGGACTAACAAAAAATGTTAGCTCAACAAAATAAGGGAAAAATTTTTTTTTGGTCTTTAAAAATGTACAAGCAGGAGAGTTGCCTTATCCTGTTTCTTATGCTTTGGATCTGCTAATTCAGATATTATAGCCACAGGATAGCAAAGAATAACTTTCACTAATGTCTCACTAAAGAAAATATCTGAACTGGTAATATCTTAGTCTCCTGATATAACCAGGTTTTGCCAGAATTGTAGCTTTTTGTCCCAAGGGAAATGTCAGCCAAGTCTTTGTATTTCAGAAACCACACAATCAACATGCATGAATAACAGAAACATTTCTGTTTTGTTTTCCAGATTTGTAAAGACTTTAAATCTCTGGCCAGAGAGTGCCTAGGCAGGAAGCTTAATATTTTTTACCAGCTCTGCAAGCTAAACATGTATATTAATATAAATGAGTCTGTAAAGTGTTCTTTCTATGAAGAATTTCTTCGCCCATGTAATCCCTTATCCTCCCTGCAATCAAAATTGCGAAACATTACTTCATGCAGTAAGTGGAGTCATTTTATACACAGCACACCATTTAGAGGGCTAGCTAATTATCAAATTGTCAAACACATAATAAATGTGAAATTCTCTGCAGAGGAACATCGCTGTCCTGGAGATCTGCAATTTAAAGATCAAGGTGCTGCTTTTCCTCCCACTTGCTCCAACCCCCTGCTTCAGACAGAATTTCGTACCAGCACTTGTCTTCCTCCAAATGGTAGGAATTTTGTGCCTGCTGTGGTAGCACAAGCAAATAAAATCTGACATATTTGGATTATGAGGTCACAATGCCAGATAACATGTTTTGCAGTATGAACCTTGTTTGCATATTCAAACTCAATGTTTGTTTAGGCTTTTATTGCAATGAACAATTTAATCATTGAGAACTGATTAGCATTTAAACAAATTAGCATTTTACCGATTAGCAAAAATTAGCATTTCTTTTCAGATTTAATATTATTGTTAATTTATGAGAGTGCTTAATAGTATTACCAGCTGTGCAGTTGTGAACTGCTTGCTAAGAGTGGCAATTATGAAAACTAGGCTGACAATGAATTTGTATGTGATTCTGTAGAAATGCACGGAAACAGCAACAACTAGAATAAAAATGGCACTATTTTGTTGCTTCTCAAACTGTTTAAAGACATATGAGCACTGACAGGACAGCAGAAAAACCCAAACCCAAACAAACAAACAAACAAAAAAAATAACACGGCATGTAAATTGGCTCATCTCTCATTTTATTGGGGAAAAGACCATCTATTTTTGAGTTATGAGTGGCAGTAAACCTTTTCCCTCACTCTCTCTACATTTACTGCTTTCTCTTTCTCAGGTTTGGTCCTGAACGATCGAGCTGAAGGCTACCACAGTGTTATGGTGGAGGACTGTCCTTGTGTGCACAGGGGAAGGACTTATGCCCCAGGGCGGAGGCGCAGCTCAAAGTGCCAAACTTGGTGAGTCGAGTGTGCTAAAATGTTCTGGTCATGTGGTCTGGTTGGATCTATATTGCTTATAGTGTATTATCCTGGCTTAATATACCTTTACCTCTGTTTTTGTCTTAGTGAATGCATCAAAGGAAAATGGAACTGTTCAGCGAACACCTGTCCGTCTCCATGTGTCATTGAAGGCTGGTTTGTCACTACCTTTGATGGTAAACAATATTCTCTGCCTGGGAAATGTACCTATGTGGCTGCAAGGGTAAATAAAAAAAAATGTTAATAATAATTTTTTTTTTTGTTATGCCATGCAAGATATGAATTTACCATGTCATTCCACAGGGACTCAACTGGACTGTGACCATCAAGTTTTCTGATATGACCATAGAGGAAATGTACTTTGATGTGTATCAGGTGGGTTTTCCACTATATGAACAATATTCTTATCAGTTTTTCTTTCAAATAGTGATGACTATGTTTTTCTCTATATTTAGGAACGATACACCTTCTCCTTAAACAGCGTACAACTAAAGGAAAATAAAATCACAGTCACAGATCTGTCACAAACTGGTAGGTTCTTTATAGCGCAATAAAAAATATGATTTAGATCAGCTGTCGAGTAGCCTTTCTGAAGTAAAAATAGACTTATTAAATAATAATAAATAGTAAGTAAATAAATAATAACCAGTATGCGTTAATATTGTAAAGCAAATTACTATAAAAACAGGAAAGTATGTTGTGACAAGTCAATGCTGTTGAATTCAGACTAAGCAGTCATGATGATGGTACTAAAGTGCGAGCCCTTTAATGCAAACAAGTGGCTACAAAAGTAATGTAGTCTATTTTATGTTTTATTTTAAACCATATTACTTATTATAGAGGCTACAAGTATCATCTATGAAACTATACAGATAGTCTCACATACACAATGATGTTTTCTCAAACTTGATGTGCTATGGCAAGCTGAAATGTCTACGTTTTTGCTTGTCCCCTAAATGTAAATCATTTTATTTTCCAGAACATGCCACAGTCTACTGGCAGTCTTCAATGTTTGTTAAAGTCCAGACAACTTTTGGAATGAAGATGCAAGTCCAAGTTTCTCCAGAAGTTCAAATGTACTTGTATTTGCCACAAAGTGTAACAACCAGAGGTATCCACAACCTCACAATTGCCTGTTCATTGCATGAGCTAGATATATCAATCACAACCACTGTTTGTTGGCAACATTGTGGAATTTATGTGTGTGTGTACATTTCATCATTACAGGTCTTTGTGGATCAAACAACAACAACACAGAAGATGACTTCACTACGAGCAGTGGTATTGTGGAAAACTCAGCTCAGCCATTTGCTCTATCCTGGACACTGGGGGCCTGCACGCCAAATAATCCCCATGTTTGTATTAATACTGACAATGGTACAGCTGCTTTTTTAATCATACAAAATATATTACGAGTGAACCATGTATTATTGAATAGTATTGATTGTCTTGATATTTCCTTCTAGTTGCGTTTTCATTATCTGTCATTTTTTCACAGATAACATTGTGCTTTGGTATCTTATTTCTATGTAGAGATATTCGCTGAAGATAAGTGCAGCCAGCTGACAAACATAAGTGGTGTGTTTGCCCAGTGCCATGACTATGTTCCTGTTAACACTTATTTTGATGTAAGATACAATTTATAGCTACATTGATGTTTTAATTTAAGCAACTGCAACAATTCTAAATTTCTCAATAAAATCTGCAGGCCTGCGTTCAGAGAACCTGCCAGTCTACTTCTGGCTTACAGGACCGTGCATGTGTTGGCCTGGGAAACTACGCAAAAGCCTGCGCCAGTCAGGGCATCAACATCGGTGACTGGAGAGCAGAAACAGCCTGCAGTGAGTCCAAGTTAAAAAGAGGCATTTTAAAATACCAAATACAACAGAACCCTGAGCTATAGAAACTGATACAAACAGAACTTTTAGACATGACATAATATTATATAATTAGTTTGGCATTTATTAAATCCTATAATAAATTTTAATGCCATAAAAAATTAACAATGATACATAAAAACAGTTTCTAATTTAAACATTAAGCTGAAAATTAAACTAAACACAACACACATAGTGTTGAATCAAAATTCTATTTACAAAAAAATGGATAATATACAGCATGGAATGTATTTTGTCGTTAAACACCTATACAGAGTACACATCCATGATCATCTATCCATCTACACCAAATTCACACTGGGCACATCATATAATCCATCCACCCATTATGTATACTGCTTAAGGGTCAGGCGCGAGCCAATCCCATCTGACTTTGGGTGATAGGTGGGGTACAACCTGCAAAGGTCACCAACAATCGCAGGGCTAACACAGAGACGAACAGCTATTCACACCCACATTCATACCTTTGGACAATTTAGAGTAGCCAGTTGACCTAATCTGCATGTCTTTGGACTGTGGGAAGAAACCAGAGTACTCAGAGGAAACCCAAGCAGGCACGAGAAGCATATGCAAACTCCATACAGAAAGGTGATGTTCAAACCCAGAACCTTCGTGCTGTGAGGCGACAGTGCTAAACAGTACTCCACATTGTTAACGCAAAACACATATGTAGGGTTGGGTCACATGATGTAAAGTGACAAATGGCAGGACAGACCTTTGTTTTTACTTAAGAAAATCTATTGATGAATGAAGCAGATGAACTTTCTGGTTTTAGGCTCCTGCTAGGTGCTTGTTCCTCACTAGCTGGTGCATGATTTACATGCAATCCTATGGTAGTTAGAGAAAGTATAACAATCACTAGCCAAAATATTTGCAGACTTTTTCACCCAAGACACTTGTTAATATCAAGTCTAAAAAGGGTCTGTATTGCCAGAAGAGAACAGGTTTGTTGAAAGTGACCTGTCGTAAGAGTGGAAACATCTTTCTTCTCCCTGTCACATATTTAAAAAAATCATCTTGACTAATGAGTTTTTACTTTACATGAGTTTTAATTTTCTAGCCTCTGGTGAGTGAGGGGAAATTAATTGAGCATCTCATCTCAGTGATCAGTGCTTGCCAAACTGAAGTGTACTCACCTGTGGAAGCCTTTGTGCATACTCGCTTCACTGCTCCATGAACACAGTTGACGTTTTTGTGCACCTGATTCACATACACCTCTTGCTGCTACTCTATTAAAGATACTCTTTGAACGTCACAGTCAGACTTTTTTTTGACACTGTGTATTTTATATTACCTCTTTTTTTACATTGCTGCTCCAATGTCAGAATGATCTGAGGATGGTCCCTGTATTAGGTTTTAAAATGAGTTTCCTGGTCATTAGAGAATCTGAAAAGACATTTTGGCCCAAAGACAGGAGAACAAAAGCAGTAATGTGGAACCAATTGGTGGTTTTTGTGTTGCCTTCTCTCTGTGTTCCAGCTCATTCCTGTGACAGTAATCTGAGGTTTGATTACACCATGCAAACATGTAATCATACATGCCGCTCATTGTCTGGTCATGACCCAGCCTGTGACATGCCAGATGACCCGGTGGAGGGCTGCAGATGCCCATCTGGCACACACCTCGACACAACACTCAAGTGCAGCCCTCGTGCCCTCTGTCTTTGTAACTACCCAGGTGGAACAACACCTCCAGGGCCCGTGGTTATTGATGGACACCAATGGTATGCTGTACTTATTCTTTGCTGTTCAATGATCTCACCAGTAAGGGAGTTCTCAAGGAAATGCTTAAAGGATTTTTCCAGCAGGAAGTATCTAGGTAGTTAGTCATTATTGAAGCCAAATACACCTTCTTAAATCTACATTTTAAAATAGGTCTGTACTATATTAATATACGGTATACAAAATAATATAAGCAAGAAAATTTAATTTCTAAAGCTACATATATAAGTATAATACATTTAAATGACATTTGATATGTGTTGCAGCATGTGTGAAAATGGAAATCTCCAGTGTTCAGACATTTGTGGTAAAGTTTGTCATCTTTTATATATGCAGTATTCAGCCGTTAATAAAAAAAAACATATACAGTGTAAACCAATGAGGATGACTAAGGTTGTTTGCAAAGATTCCACCCTATTTGTACTTGTCAGACTATCGATTCATAAGCTTAATCAAATCAAAGCCTATTTGTTATCTAAGTGTAGCTGTATGACAGCAAATATTTGTAATGTAGTTAGAGGACAAAATTAGTGATTATACAGCAGTGGATTATATTAATATAATACTGATGAATAATTGCTTATTCATGTGCAGTTGTTTTTTAAATAAAGTTTTACTGCATTTGAAGCTGCTACTTTCAATGAACCAAAACTTTGGAATTCCAGTTCTATTCATCAATTCTGTGATTTTGAGATAAGAGTAAATCCAAAGCAGATCATTTCAACGTTTTATACTTTTTGTTTACTTTTATCTAATATTTATGGTGTAAACATCTCATACACTGTATATTCAGGCTTATAAATAATAATTTATAATTAATAATTCATAATGTATTTGTAACAAAAGAGTTAGGTATAAATTGGATATAATTAAGATAATCTTGCTTTAACTCAATGTGTCATATAAATGTGAACCCTTTCATATTGGACTTCTAGACTGTCCACATGGACGAATGTGTGTCCATTGTGCACAAGCACCAGTAAACACTGCAAAAAGGACATGCGAGAGCCTGAGCAAGCCATTTGTGAGTATTACTACAGCAGCATACATAAACTATAGCATTACACTACAATCGAAGAAGCAGCTGAGATGTAATTGATTGTACACATCTTTTTGGACATAACACAGTGCTGTAGATGGCTCTAGACAATATGAATACATTTGCTGAACTGAATTGATTTTTGAATTATGTATAAGGAACTACATATACATGGTAGATATTATAAATATATAATACCTAAATGAAGCAATCCAATAGAGAATTACAATGTTACTGTTGACAAAATGACAAAAAATAAATTAATAAAAATAAAATAAAATAATGCTGGTAATATAGTGTAGTATATCAGGTTCAAACATGCACTTTTCATCTTGACAGATGACACAGCTGAGTCTATAAATTAAGTTTCTGATTGAATCTATTCCTGACTGAACTGATTTGCCATTACAGAGTGCTGATGAAAGCTGTATCAGTGGCTGTTACTGTCCAGAGGGCCAGTATGCAGACCATAATGGCAGCTGTGTGGCCAAGGAGAATTGCACATGTGAATTCAGTGGGAAGGTTTATGCATCTGGGCAGAGCGTGGAGTCCAACTGTAAAACATGGTGAATAAAACGTCTTATGACTTGAACAAACTTCATTACCATGTGAACATACTGCTCAGCGCGCTGTTGTAAATATGGATTGATTCATTACAGTGTTTATAATTGTTCTTTCAGCATTTGTGGAGGAGGCCGATGGGACTGCTATGGTGATCCATGCCCAGGAGTGTGTGAAGTGTTTGGCAATGGACAATATAAGACCTTTGATTCCAAATGGTATCGTTTCGATGGTCACTGTCAGTACACT
>JAQQZR010000004.1:11840621-11852070 GCA_030068235.1 Notoglanidium macrostoma
CACCAGGAACCACCATTACTAAAACAACTGAAAAGCCTACAACTACAATTCCCCTAACAATGATTACAACAGAGACAACTGTAATCGCCACAACACCGACCCTAGAAATTACAACCGAAAAACATAAAAGTACAACTCAGTTATCTACAACAACACAGATACCTATAACCACATCAACAACAAAAATCACAACTGCACCTAAAGCTACAACTTCTCTAACTACGACAGAGACACCTTTAACTTCTATTGTGTACACACCACAAACAACACAGCCAAACATAAACACTGGGACAACATCAACCATTTCCAGTCCAGGCGCTCAAGCATCAACCAACACAACTTCTACACCAGGAACCACCATTACTAAAACAACTGAAAAGCCTACAACTACAATTCCACTAACAATGATTACAACAGAGACAACTGTAATCGCCACAACAACATCAACCCAAGAAATCACAACTGAAAAATATAAAACTACAGCAGAGACACCTATAACCACATCAATAACAAAAATCCCAACTATACCTAAAACTACAATTCCACTAACTACAACAGAGACAACTGTGACACCTTTAACTACAACTCCATTAACTATGTCTTCAACAAAAACACCTGTAACCACCTTAACAACAAGCCACAGAATCATAACTGAAGAATCTGCATCAACAACTCCACTTACTACAACTTCAACTACAACAGAGACACCAGTAACTAATTCAATTACACAAATCACAACTGAAGGAACTGAAGGTACAACTCCATTAACTACACAGACAACAGTGACAACCAAAATGTCAACCCCAGAAATCACAACTGAAAAATATAAAAAAACTCCCTTAACTACAACAGAAACAACAACAGTACCCACATCAACCCCAGAAATTACAACTGAATATAAAATGACAACTCCTTTACGTACAACAACAGAGACACTAGTAACCACATCAGGATCAAGAATTATAACTGTACATACTCCAGCAACTTCACCAAAGACACCGGTAATGACCACTACAACAAGCCCAGGAATTATAACTGAAGAATCTGCATCTAAAACTCCACTTACTACAACTTCAACTGTGACAGAGACACCAGTAACCACTTCAACTACAGATATCACAAATGAAACACCTAAGAGTACGACTCCACTAACTACAACAACAAAGACAGCAGTGACCACCAAAACATCAACTTCAACAGAGACAACTGTAACCATAACATCAGTACCAAAAAACACAACCGTATCTACATCTAGTTGCAAAGATCTGATTAGAAACCAAAGCTGGCCAGATGGTTATCAATGGACAGAGGATTGCTTCAATAAAATTTGCATGAACAGTGTTATTGAGTTGAGACCTTTGATATGCCCAACTCCAGTCATGCCTGTGTGCCCCAGAGGAAATCCACAACTGGTAAAGGATGAGCAAGGCTGTTGTGACATCTGGCAGTGTGACTGTGAGTACTATGACACCTATAACAAATGTGTTTAGTTAAAAAAAGGTACATCAAAGTTACATTTCAAACTTGAGCTCATAGTTTCACAATATTGTTTGCAATATACTGTTCAATATAGTGAATAATAAGTTATTTATTTATAATTATTTAGTTATTCAACCTTCTTATTTTCTTCATGAGGACCACCTGAGAAAATCTATAATCTTCAAATAAGTTAATCAGTAGGGCAGAGTGCCTATGGACGTTCTTTTTTTATTTCTATACTCTAACATCTATATTGGCTACTAATATTATATACTTAAATTCTTATAATAGGAACAAACCCATATTAGGATTCTTTTCAGTAGGAAAAGTGAAACTTAAACACTTAAACTCAAATTTATACATAATTAAATTCTACTTTTTCCTTATATGTTTGTTCACGCCAAGTGTACCAGCTACCTAAACTATACTCCGACATTCTACACGTTTTTATAATTATGTATTATGCTAAACTTTCTCCAATGTTTTCCTCAGGTCAATGTGATGTCTTTGGAGACCCACACTACACTACCTTTGCTGGACAGGACTTTGTGTTCCTGGAAGACTGTACATATATTCTGGTGGAAGAAAAGACTCCACATCACCATCTCACCATTAGCATTGATAATTATAACTGTGAACCATCTGCTTCCTGTGCCAAGGGCATCATTCTGAAGTACCAAAACAACACAGTCATTCTTCAAGTGCTTCAAGTTCTTGATGAAATGCCCATATTGGAAGTAGGTCTATGTATATACACAGGTGAAACTCGAAAAATTAGAATATCTTGTAAAAGTTCATTTATTTCAGTAATTCAACTTAAAAGGTGAAACTAATATATGATATAGACTCATTACATGCAAAGCGAGATATTTCAAGCCTTTATTTGTTATAATTTTGATGATTGTGGCTTACAGCTTATGAAAACTTTAATGTTTCTCTCTTATATTTTCAAGACCACTCTGAATGACCTACCAATAAAGCCCCCATATCAAGCAGATGGACTTAGGTTTGAGAGCACAGATGCAGAAGTCTATGTTTACCTTGAAGACATCCGCTCATACATCTTTTTAAGTGTATGGAACACACTGCAGATTAATCTGGCAATGGAGCGCTTCTTTAATAACACGCAGGGACAGTGTGGTAAGTGATCAGCAGTTTGGCTTGCTTTGTAATTGTGAAGAAACCTATTTTTTTAAAAATACTGTAGTGTAGGCTAATGCCCTAACTGCAATACCCAAACATGTTGAAAAGTGAATGCTTTATATTGTATCAATTCAAAGTGTTTTGAATTAATGCGAATTTAGAGGTATAGTGTCAGGACATTTTCAGGTACTATAGTTACAAACCTTATAATAGTCATATCACTTATTTCATTATTGTACTTGTTAAATCAATGAAGTTGTGTTAATGGATACAAATAGTTAATGTACTGTATATCCTGTTAGTATATTACATAGTAACCATTCAGAAAAATATAATAATAATTCAGTCATTTACATCTCAAATGTTGGTTTAACTGTATGGCTTATGACTGTCTTATCATTCTAGGTTCCTCTTATTCTCATTTCAGGTGTTTGTGGAGGTGCCTCATGTATACGCAGGGATGGGTCAGTTGAGAGTGAAGGCTGCTGTGATAAGACTGCATATGAATGGATAGAGGATGATCCATTCAAACCATACTGTCAACAAGCTCCCCGGCATGTCCCATGTTTCCCTGACAAACAACCACCATCAACTATTCCTCCACCAATACCACCACCAACCTGCACAGCTCCTCTCTGTGAGCTTCTCAGACATGAGTAAGCTTCAGCTTTTTTTTCAGCTTCAGCATCAAGGGATGTTAATTTTGAAAAGACTTGGTGGGTTTTGGTAAAGTGTTGTACATTACATCTTATTTATCAAACTAACAACTAAGTGTATCAACATACTGTATATAGTATATGCAGTATAAACCTTTTAATAAAGGTTTGCATGTGCAAAAACACACACAACCTTAAAAATGTGGTTCTGAGAAAATTAACAGTCGTTATTTGGCAGCTTAGTAAATCAGAGATTTCCCAGATTTAGTTCCCAGGTTTACGAAGTATACCAATATAATAATTAATGAACAAGGAACTCAGCATATATTGTTGAGAATGTATTTCCATTTCCATTTATAGAATTTGGCAGATACTTTTATCCAGAGCAACTGTCTGCTTTCTCCATTAAAAACATCATGCTATCATTTTCCTCTGAGTGTGTTCAGCTGTGTCCTACAAGATGCAGTGGCTTCATGTGTTTCACAGGATGCTAGCTATCTCCCTCCCTGGTTGGACACTTTTGTATGATACATAGAGCTAATTAGGCAGTGGGAATTAGCAAATGACCAAATTGGAGGAAAAAAATGAAACAAGGATAGGATACGTGGATTAAAAAAGTATAACTTGCGATACCTTAACTAACTGACTTAGTAACTTGTGCACCTCTGACAAAGTAGACTAAAAAGTAAAAACCTATCTTACCAAGCAGAGAAAAATAGACCAATAATTTTTAAATATCCCCTAGCCCTGATAAGGAATTTTATGTATATATATTTTTTATTTTTTGTTTGTGATGAAGTAAAATGGCATAGTACTTCAAATGAAATAGAATGGAATTATATTGCTATAAAATTCAAACAGAATAGAACAGTGTGTAATGGTGTACTCTGGTCAGGGATTTCCTGCACAAAGGGTGGTACAGCTACATTCTTGCTTTATTGCATTTCTTTTTTCTAGCTGTTTGTAGCTAAAATGTTATTAATATAAGTATTCTATTTGAATCTCAGAGTGTTCAGCGAATGCAGTGGAGACATTGATGTGGAGAAGCTGGTGAATAATTGCAAGTTTGATTACTGTGTAGCCCAAAACAACGCCACTGTGTGCTCCCCACTAGAGCGCCTAGCTGATCACTGCAAGAAGACGGGATTCTGTGTGGCCTGGAGAAACCTCACCAATGGAATTTGTGGTAAAGTACCCGTTGTACCTGCATGCATAGGACATATGCAGAGACTGCAGATGTCCTATTGAAGTTGAGATAGAACTGATTCAGAATACTGTATGCCCATCTTTTAGAGATCATTCCTTAACCACTAAATGCATACCTTACGTCCAGTGAACTCTAACCCAGCACATCCTCCCTCATGGGAACCTCTAAATGCCTATGTCATTTATCTAGGTTAAACTAACTATGTAGGTTAAAAAGTTGACCAAAATATATACACAATAACAGACAAAGTAGAGTGTAGTTTGGACACCCCTACCCATTCATAAAGGTTATAAAATAAAGGTAATCTTCTACATTACAATACTGAAGACATCAAAACTATGAAATAACATATATGGAATTATGCGGTAAACAAAACATATTTTTTAAATATTAAAACATATATCTCATATTTTAGATTCTTCAAAGTAGCCCGCATTTACCATAACATAATTTAAGATAATTAATGAAATTTTATGCCTTCTTAATGCAATTGAGATCATCAGTTGTCAAGGTAGATGACAGTGGTATACAGTAAATAGCTCAATTCCACAACTGTAGTAATCCATATTATTTCAAGAATCGCTCAGCAATGTAAAGAGAAATGACAGTCCATCATTATTTTAAGACATGAATTTTAAAAACACTGAATTAGAAGTGTCAACTTTTTTAAATACACTATATAAAACGTGACTTTAATTATATTAAAGTTGTGTTAGATACAATTACCAGAAGCTCTGTGATAGATTGGCGGCCTGCTCTATGGTGTACTACGCCACTCACCCAAAGTCAGCTGGGATTGGCTCCAGATAAGTGGTATAGATGGATAGATGGATGGAAAATTGCCATATATAAATGTATATATAGTAAAGCATCAATAGAGTGCTTAAAACAGATACAAGTGTGTTTTGTCTGCTGTGCCAGGATGAAATGCTTTATATGATTTAAAACAATCTTTACTTTCTTAGACATTACTTGTCCTGAAGGAATGATTTTTGATGAGTGCCGGAGCACCCCAGCTGATTTCTGCAGTGGCAGGTGAGTGCAGTGTTTACATACAGCTTGTCTATTTTGTTTAGCAATTCTAAAATGTGCTATAGATAGCTTGTTTTGAGTCTGTAATATGTGTGTTTCTGTCATAGTGAGCGTGTTCTGGGGATGGTTTTAGATACAGAGAGGTCTGGTTGTTTCTGCCCAGACAACCAGCTACTTGCTGAGCGACACAAGAAGATCTGTGTCTCTGAATGCACCAGTGAGTGGTTACTATTTTTATTTATTTATTTACAAAACGCATCAGGATTTGCATGTGCCCTCTTTTTCAGCATCTTTCATATACATAAATTGAAATTATGAGTGTTGATAATCTGCTTTAAGCTATAGAGTTTAGCCACATCAGGTGAACCGACAATTTTCATATAGGTATAAATACCTCTGAATTAAAGATGATATTCTGCACTCATGCCTTTCTTTGTCACTTTTGTAATCAAATATGGCTTTGTGCTTACCTAGCTAATATTTGTTGTCATTTCTGAGTAATTGTCCTTAAACTAGGATTGTCTGTGTGACACAAATGTGCGTAAATGCCTGGTTTTGTTTTTTTAATAGACTGCAAAGGCCCACTGGGAGAACCCATGCTGGTGAGATATTACCTGTTATCTATAACGCAGTGTTAACAAAGGTTCACCAGTTTCCCACACCTTAGTTAGTGAACATGAGCAAATTCCTGAATAATAAGTTGAATGTATTGATTAGCACAACCACAACTACAGTATAATCTTGACCTTTCACATGCCTTCTTAATGCAAATCAGCAAAGGCAAAGCCTAAAAATTGTTAAAAAAAAATAATATACAGAAAGATAGGCTACGTTCACACCGCAAGTCTAATTGTTCAATTCCGATTTTTTGCTGAGATCAGATTTGCCTATTGTGACTGTTCACATTCATAATTATAAGTGACCTGTATCTGACTTTAATGGTGCCTGTCCTCAAAACATGCACACAGTGACATGATTTTGCACGAGTCCTGCGTCACCAACACCAAAAACATATTTGTGAGAAGACTCATGGTATTAAAATTGACGAAATGGACGTGCTGGTAGCTAATGTATGCATCGCATTTACTCTGGAGGACAGCAAACAGTTCACCAGCTGTAGCTCTCCTCCAGTATTGTTTTACTGTGCTTCTGGTGTTCTGACTATTTGTGCTAGCTTGGCAAAAATGCTACCGTAGCAGAAATAAGTGCTGCCGTTAGTGGAGAATAAACTCGACTTTAGCCGCAGCCCTAACCTCGATCCTAACAGTTAAAGCTTAAAATTAACCCTAAAACCATTACTTTAAACCTAACATGCATCCGCTAAACAGCATATCTCAATAGGTAGCACAAATCAACAGAACAACATGCTGGCTGATGATGACATGCTCAGCACTCAGCTCATGCGTATAAGCAAAAAGCCGCATGAATTCCGATCCGAGCGTTCACATTCAGGCCGCATAGCTGTACATTGGATATGTATCGGATTTAGCACCACATATGAAAGTGACTCAAATCTGATTTGAAAAGATCAGATTTGCATGTCCACACAGCCATGAAAAGATCAGATCTGTGTCACATTAAGGCAAAACATCAGCTTTGAGTCACTTCAGCATGGCAGTGTGAATGTAGCCATAGTAAATCCTTTCCATTAACAGAAAACTGATCAGATTGTCAAGAAAAAATGAGGTTTAGTTCCCACCAAGTCTCTGATTGTACTCCAAATCTCTGTCTAAGATTGGGGCAGTATGGGAATCAAATTGCCACTTGTGCACATGCAATAACCAGACTCTAACTGAAGAATGCTGGCCAAAACCTTCACCACCAACCCCCACATGTGGTCCTAGCTTCACTCTCACTTCTGACTGCTGCAACAACCAGATATGCGGTAATGTAGAACTTCATCAACTGCACTTTTGTACAACTGCATCCTTTTAGTACATATGCTATAATTACTGAAAAGCTCAACATCCATAAACATTCGTTATATAACTAATTACTGAGATGAATAAGATATATTGAGTATTTTAAGATAATATTAATAATGATGTTCAATATAATGCTGTTTTACAATTCGTGAACAAAACATGAAAGTTTGTGTCTGTGTCTGAAATTTACTGAAATATCACTCTGTAACGTCTGTGTGCTCTCATTAGCATGGAATCAACACTTCTATAGGTCTATAGTAATTGATTCTTTTGCACCACAACGTGTAAAACACTACTGCAGACTTTAAAATATTCGATAATGCTATTTACTTGTTCATGATGGATCAGTGTCACTTATTAACCTTGATTGTTTCTCATAAAGCATTGCCAGATTGTTGTAATCAACACTGCTTTTTCTTTTCTTTCACAGTTGAGAAGACTTGTGAATACAATGGAACAATATATAAGGTCGGTTGTTGGTCTGTTTTAGCCTTTGTGGACGGAAAGTGGAGACGGTAGCCTACTATATGTTAATGGGAATATTTACTGACCAGGATAAAGTGGTTATTGAAAGTCGATGAATTATTATATTATTTTCCCCTGTAGAGTGGGATTAAGGAAAGCTGTGCATCTTCTTCTAATGATAAACTCAATTGGCAGCTTGTAATCTTAATGCATTACCACCATCTGCAGGATTGAGGTGTGAATACTTTTTGGCATATGAAAGGAAGGAAGGAAGCAGAAAGTTCATTTCTATTTGCAATCCATCATTCTTAGACATGACAAAACAGCTTTAGTCGTGGATTGTCTCCCAAATACTAATCTCAGCAGGCTATTTAATCTCAACCCAAAGTTTACCACTTTAGCTAGATCCTCCCTTTTTTCTGCGTATTCCTTCCATTCCAAAAGTACCGCGTCTCCACAATAAAAAGAATACCCCAGACGAATGCTTCTTATTAATCTTAGGCCACAGTTTAGGCTTGTGTGCCCTATATGCAGTTGTGTTAACAAGTTTTTATTTTTATTGTTACTAATCAATACCAAATCAATATAAGCAGATAACTATACATATATGTAAATAAAGGGATAAACAAACAAACAAACAAACAAACAAACAGAACATTACAAAATAAAATATCCCTGCGGTCAACATTACAATACATACATAACAATGTATTTCTCAGTTTTCTGCTCACCTTTCTGCTTTTCTTTTGTGAATAAGATTGAAGGCCTATGCGATATAACACTGAACAAGTTTGTAAAATAGAGAGTACAGTGCTGATGTTTTTCCCATGCACATCTCAGGTGGGTGATACATGGAGGGACCCTCAGAGCCCCTGTGTAACATTTCACTGTACGATAGAAGGCACTGAAAGAGAGAAGAGTGTGTGTCCACAGCAGTTTTGTCCTGAGGTGAGCCTGCCCAAACTATAACACACTTGCAATCTTAGCATATAGCGTCACTGATTTGATAGATTTTAAATTCTCTCTGACTTCATCTGACTTGTGCATATCTAGGAACTCCGTGTTTGGGATGAGCATCATTGCTGCTATTCATGTATGTGGATTATTTTTAATTTATTCTTTCTCTTTTAAAGAAACAGGTGCAATATTTTGGGAAGATTCTAAAGAATTACAAGATTCCGAGTGGATGAATACATTTGCAGGGATTATGCTATGAAAAAAAAAGTGCTTGACAATTTATTTTTGGTTTAGGGTATGTGGGTGCAAAATATAGATGGACATTTAACCATTACTTTTCAATCGTCTCTTTTTTGACCTGAAGTTAATCCTTAATAATAGATAGCACACCCATTATTTGTGCTGACAAATGTGACACACATTTTCTTCAGTACTATTTCAGATTGTTCTTACTTGGCTTTTGTAAACCTTTTAGGCAACAGAACATGTGGAGTCAGACTGTCCAGAATGAATATTGAGAACTGCACTCAGGAAGTGATGCTGCCCACCTGTGAAGGCAACTGTGAATCAGGCTCCCTGTAAGACTCACTGTTTACTAAGTTTTTTTTTAGTCATGGTTAACCTTAAGAACAGGTGATACTCCAGTAGGTATGCATTTGTCCTGTTTGAAAGCAAGTAAATGTGATAAATGTGAGATCTAAAAATATTTACTGCATGTGTCCTCTAGTCCATGAATCAATTAAACCTCTTAGTAAGTGACTTCACATTCAAAAACAGAACACTACTGGCTGTTCAAAAAATATATGAATATTATGAATTGCATGTGAATAATATGAATTTACTAAACTAAATCCAACATTTCCACACCATTTAGGTGAAATATATTAATGCTTTCTTAAAGTATTAAAGACAGAAAAATAATAGAACATTATTTTATATGAAGAAAATTAATAATATGAATTCGATATGAATATGAATAATATGAATAGTGTGTTAAAGTCTGGTAAAAAGTGAAAAGATTCCATTCTGATTTTATCATAAACATTTGTACAGCTGGTATCTGATTACAAACTGAATTTACTGGGCTTTTTCGCTATGGCATCAGATATTCAAGAACTTAATCAACGCATGAGATTCACTGTGTCAGGATATCATGTTTGGCTAGCAGAATTGCAGACATCTTTATGCAGACTGGCTGCTAAGGTTTAACTTTTATAGACAGACAACCCCCTATTTTTTTCTGAAATGTTTTTTTTTTTTTTTAATCTTTGTTGGCTGTTTGCCAAAATTCAGACACAACGATATCTAATGTGTTTTCCCAGGTTACCCTATGTACATATCCAATGAGCCTCACAGAAAGTTGCATGTTCATGCTTGTGTAATGTTTGCATATGCTGTGGTTTTGTAGGTGGGTGAGGTCTGGGAAAGATCGGCAGTTGGAGCATAATCAGTTCTGCTGCAAAGAGAGAGACTATGAGATAAGACGTATTTCTCTGATGTGCAGCGGTTCTACAGCTACACAATACACTTACAAACACATCACCAGCTGTGAGTGCAAGCGTGAAGTCTGAAACCTCAAAAGATTTCCATTGTCACTGTAATGCTCAGAAAACCAGATCTGAGGTTCTAAATCTACAATTCATACATATATCTTGATTTGTATGATTTGTTGTCTTTATATATATATATATATATATATATGATCAGTGATTGAGTTGGAAGTTTTGATTCAATTTTTGTCATTGTTTTTGTAATATCTGGTGTTTTGTGCTTTCAGTGCCAAAAGCCAATATGAATTCTTTGTTAGATATTTGTTTGTTTTTTTACATTTGATCATGTGATTAAATGCTAAAATCTTAAAATCTCAGGGTGAAATGGTAATCTAATATAACGAACATTGAAATAGTTATTTTAATATTTTCATTCTATAACAAAATTCTTGAATATTTCTTTTTTTTTGTTGTTTTTTAAGCACTTTATAAAAAGGATAATAACTCAATAATGGATTAATATGTAATCAATTAATAAAGATATGCAATGTAGTGTTTAACATGTATTTATTTCATTTTTTTCTAACATACATAAAACATCACTGCTTCTGAGAAATAAGACCACCTTGTAGTTTTGTAATAGCCATTACTTATAATATGTTGCACAATGTCTCTTAGACATGGGAAGATTCCACTAGTTGGGATTGGCCTATAAACTAGAACTTTGGACTGGCTAGATCCAATCCTATGTGTGTGAATTGAGCATTAATGTGGGGTCATGGGGAACATGATTGGGGCAAAGTCCTATTTAGAAAACCTCAACTACCTTTAAACACGTCTCCCTTATTCTGTTCATTCTGAAGAACCGGGTCTTGAGTGCAGGTAACTGATCACTTTCTTTTCTAATCGTTCCATGATTAATTAAGTCATAGTAGATTTTTCAAAATGGTTTAAATCATTAGTGTTGAATAGTTTTATATATGGTATTATAGAGTAAATGCAACATTTATACACTACTGGTCAAAAGTTTGGGGTCACCTTCTAATTCAATTATTTCTTTATTTTTATGACTTTAAAAGAGACTGGATAATGATG
>JAQQZR010000004.1:11860357-11876368 GCA_030068235.1 Notoglanidium macrostoma
CTAATGAATCTATCTATCTATCTATCTATCTATCTATCTATCTATCTATCTATCTATCTATCTATCTATCTATCTATTAGTGTATTATAAAGTCTGTCACTATCTGGTTGCTTCAGTTACAGCAGTTAGAAGAAGTACGTCTGGTCTTCATGTACATTTTTGTTATAGCCAAGGTTTGGGATTTGTTTTATTACAACTGTCCAAAAAGTGAATTTCTGGTGATATGGCTACTGTAGCTTAGTGTAATGTATTTGTGTTGCCAGTATCTGCGACTGAATTACTGAAAAATAGCTGATTCAAGTGCTTAGGATGGTTGATAGAACATGTTAAATTACAGGGTAGCTGAGAAAGTAACCAAGCTGTGTTCTGGTGACTTTGTATGTAAGATACAACCTTGTATCTATATGTCTCTTAATTAAGAATGACCAGAAGAAAAGCACCGAATAATAATATATCATATTAATTTTTCTACTTAAATCAGTAATTGAATTGAATATGTACCAGTGATCCAGCTTCCCTGCTACCCTGACTGGTAAGTGATATAGATAATGGATGGATAGCTGTATGTGGAAGGGATGCATTTACCATGCCAGCCACTTTGGAACACCTGTACAAACTTATTAACCTTACAGTATATAGTTTATATATAGTATATAGTAACCTATTAACCTAACAGGCAGGACCAGAGAATACAGTATGTATAAGTGATGCAGGAGCTCGTGTACAGCAATCACAGGTTGAATTTATATCTGGGCAAATTTTATTAGGTCGAACATTGGTTCAAGAAATTTGATGGAGTCATTTCAACTAGACAATTCTATGTTTAGAATATCTGTAGGACAAATGGACACAATATATAATTTGTTCTCACTCTTCTTCTGTAAATTGCACACCTACGTCTTCCTCCCATAAACATTTAAAATCTGTCAAAGATGCAGTGTGAATAGAATAAATTAAACTGTACAGCTACCATATCATTGTATTACAAAAATGGTATGGCTTCAGAAATGTATCCAGTGTCTCTTAATTTTTATATCAATTAATGTGTTTGTTTTTCTTCTCTGTGTCCACAGACAGCATCGCAATTAACTACAAAGACTCACGCTGGGTGGGAGCCTGGTGGCTTGGCTCTCTGGCCACTGGTGCTGTGATGTTACTGGCTGGAATCCCCTTCTGGTTCCTGCCCAGGTCTATGCCTAAGCAAGTAGGAGGCAATGCTAGGAAAAGTGAAGATGCCCATCACAGTGAGCAAGATTCTTTTATCCCTGTGGAGAGCAAAGGCACTCCACCATCTGAGAAAGCTGACCCTGTCAGCATGGTTGCCTTGGCCAAAGGTACTTCAATACTGTTCCTTTCTGAGAGGGTTCCTTTGAATAGTTTTGTTCATTTGGTAAACTTAATCAAATATAGACACCACAAACCCTTTACACACTCCCATGAAGCAGTCTATGAATTGATTCTCAGCACATATCAAATAATCTGTCTTTTAACATGTCAGAGGGTCCACATGAACTGAATTTGAAATTGTGATATGACTTGGTAAGCATTAAAAGATGATACTAAAAGATTATATTAATGTACATAAACATTAATAGCTGTAAATTGAACCACTCAAATAAATGGAAAGAAAAAGGTACAAATTGATAATTGTGTGTATGGATTATCCACATCATTAAAAATCATCAGTCATAAATTTTTTGACATGTGGTTTAATTCACCTGACCGGTTGCTGCCAGACAGTAGATGCTTTCTTTACTGTCTACAAAGGACTATGCAAATTAAGTGTTAATGATAATTTTACTCAACGAATACTGCATTGAAATAACTATTGGTTTGTACTGATATGCCATGTGACACTTCATTGGCCATGTTGTAGGAAATAACTAAAGTATTACTGAATGTTGATGTGTGTTAACATCAGATAATGTGCACTGACTGTGTATTTTGGTTAACACTATAGATTTCCTACCATCTTTGAGGAGGCTTTTCAGTAACACTGTTTATGTGCTTCTCATCTGCACCGGCTTGGTCCAGGTCAGCAGCCTTATTGGAATGATTACATTTAAGCCCAAATACATGGAGCAGATTTATGGCCAAGCTCCATCCAAGAGTATCTTGCTGATAGGTGAGTGTTTCATTCATTTTCAGAAATCAAAAATCCAGATTACAGAGCGAATGTAGCCTTGCAATTCCTGAAATAAGAATGTGATGATTTAGTGCCATTTCATGATATTCTACTCTGATTTATACACTAAGAAAAACAAATGTGTGATTCAGTACCTGGTGATATGTGTAGTGATACTACAACCATTTTAACAACACATTAATTAAATGTAGAGATCAGTTGTTACAGACTGTTACCTGAGTTCAGTACCAGGAACTCTGTATTTCCGGACTTTATGCTAAATGGACATTTACGGTAATTCCGAGCATTTGAGCCTGACCTGTTTGTGTTTTCTTTACTTACCTGTATTTTGGTTTCAGTTTTGTATGTCTTGATCCTTTAGTCCTTTTGTAATGATGGAGGTTATGTCTACCTAATGTTCGCAGTTAGCAACAGATAGCAAGCATACATTGGCCGGATGTTGGCCCAACAGCTTGACAGACAGTTGGCATGACCTTGATTACTGATGCTGGACCAACATCAGTAAACAACATTGGGCCAACCTGTTTAGCAGGACATTGACATTTGTTCTGAGTGGCAGTGTTAGGTCCAAAATTCCGAAATATAGTTCTGAATATTTTAAGCCGAGCACAGAGTATATTTGCCCTGAAAAAAGGAGGTATTTATAGCAAATCAACAGGCAGACTGTGTAACAGAGCGAAACTTAATTCGAAACTTAATTCGAAGGAGGAGGGATTAATCACTGCACAATGCACAGAGGAAAAGCTCCGGTTTTCAAATCGGTCTTGAGCCTCACCAGCCTCGGTTGCTCTCTCTCTCTCTCTCTCTCTCTCTCACACACACACACACACACACACTGAGAACGCTTCCAGAAATGATAAATGTCTCCGAACAAAATAACTTCACCACATTACATTAACGATTATTAGAACGACTTTGTTAAACAACCCGTATTTAAATGCATTTATCAGTCTTCGATAATGAGGAGTGTCTGCCATACAAGTCCCTCTGCACGAGCTGTTTCTATGTGAGACAATGGTGGCAATACTTTTTCACAGAGGGCCATACTTACTTTGATAAAGTAAGCCAGGGCCCCACTTTGGAAGATTGAAATGAAACATGAAATGCACGGTGCTGTTATTATAAAATAATGATGTTAGTTTGATAAACATGACAGATTACTTTACAGGACCCTGTTTGCCAACTTACTCGAAGGCCTGACATTTTATAGCTTTATGTCAATCTGTTGTACACTGAGCTTACAATAAAAATATTTACTTTCATAAAACAATTAATGTTACTCTGCATATTGTCAATTGTCTGATATGTACCACTGCTATAGCTCTTTAGATAAAAACATTGATGAAACATGTTGCAATATGTTATATACATGAACTGGAGGACTGGAGACTGATTTACAATGACCAAACTAGCACAACTTCACAACCACTTCACAACTTCACACCCACTAACGTTATGAGCCTTGCTGTAAGCCTGTATAAGTTGAATTTACTTAAAAATATTGAGGAAATCAGTTGCTTTAAAATTAGTTGACTTTCCCAATTATTCCACTTAGTATCTTAATTTCAGTGAACTAACTTCCAAGTAGATTTAATTTAAAATCATGTCATATCAAAGTATTGCCCAGTTATTCCACTTAGCATCAAAAGTTAAAGTGAATAAAAATTTTATCTTTTACTTTTTGTAATAGAATTCTTAATTTAAAAAAGCAAAATACAAAATACATTCTATTTCAGTTTAATTTCATTTCGATTAGTCAGCAACAGCAGACATCTTGTTCTAAAAGTGCAACATTAAAAACAAAACACTTAGCATGAGCAGTAGTATTATTCTGTATTACTGCATACTAGTAGAATAGTATAATTATTTGATTTACAAAGTTTTTTATTTAAAAAGTTGAACAAAGAAAGTTTTTCATGCCCTTGGAGACGTCCATGTGCAGGGAGTAAATCAGGCCAATCAGTTACAACAAAGTGAGTAAATTACGCCACAAGTATTGAAGAAATGCAGAAAGATCATTTCCCAAGACGACCAGCAGTCCCTGAAGACTCAGGTGCCTGATTTTTGTTGGCTCATGGAAGATAGTGAAAACAGCTTTAACTGTTCAGAAACAGCCTCTTGACAGACAAAAAAATTAAGATAATGTGTAAAAATGATTGTCAAACAGGATAAAACAAACTTTCCCACTGTTCAACATCAGCTCCTCGAATTCACACACCTGCTACCAGCTATAGCTAACCAGTGTGGAGGTATATTACAGCCTCTCAAAATAGGATACAAAGTGCTCAGTAACCAAAATTTAATGGCACTCACCAGATTCAATACCATCGCGTGGTTCAGCTGTTGTCTCGTTGCCTCCAGTCTTTCCTCTGCTGGATGTGTGGTACAATATGGGGTAGTGGAGGAAATATTTCCAGACCCTGCAGCTCCTTTTAACTTAACACTTTTAATCTTTTTTTAATTAAATCTAAATTTTAATTTCTTATGCAGAAAATCTTTTGGCTGCATTCAAACGCTTCATAAACAAAACGTTGCATGTATCACCACTAACCATCATATGACTGATATCTTGAAAAGAAGCGCCAGTGTTATTGGCTGCCTGAAAAGTGCCCTTCTGGAAACATCAGAGATTTTCTGCTCTGAACACTGCAGCTGCACAAAAAATCCAGAGCACTAGAGGAAAAAAGACACAGGCTGCAACCTTTTTTCTCTAGTGGCTGCTTGCGCTCTCTCCTCATTGGGAACAACTGAAAAGACATGGTATGTGGATACTCACCCTCAGTTATCCATAATTACAAAGAAATTATATATTGAGAGAGTGCCACTAGAGAGAAATGGTTGTATCCAGTGCCTTTTTTTCAGAGCGCTCCGGCTTTTTTTGTGGCTGCTCCGAGCCTATTTGCATTCTGGTATCTGCAGATGCAGATGTTTGACCAATGTCGAATCAACTGTTCGTTAATGATGGTGACTAGGCTGCTGAACTAGACAACAAGCCAATTTTCTATTTACTATCTGTCATGGATAGACTTTGGTGTAACGTTGGTTCAAAGTTGGAATTCCATCTTCCAAAGCTGCCAATCAATACCTACACTGGGCCAAGGCATGCTTGCTATCTGGGATGCTTC
Source organism: Notoglanidium macrostoma (assembly GCA_030068235.1). Classification (NCBI taxonomy): domain Eukaryota; kingdom Metazoa; phylum Chordata; class Actinopteri; order Siluriformes; family Auchenoglanididae; genus Notoglanidium; species Notoglanidium macrostoma. Next base: position 11,865,629 of record JAQQZR010000004.1, read on the forward strand.
TGAGTGTGGCCAGCCAGTGTTATGTTTTCATGCCCGTGTTTCACTGTTTGTGAAACCCTAACCCTAGCCCCGTTTTTGTTGCGATTATCTGCATTGCCTCAATAAATACTAACTTGCACTTGCATCCAGTCCCTTTGCCCTGAAATCCTGACATATAAGCACTGATTAAGAACTGATTGATTTATTATGATGAGGTTTAGGGAGTAACAGTGTACATGGAACAGTGTTACATAATTAGGATCCAAAAAAAATAACTGTAGCCTGTTAAAGTTACTGAAAAAAAAAAAGATTACCAATGTAATATACATTTAGTAAAAATGGGGATTGTTTAGCAGCATTACAATTTACAAATTCAAAATACATTAGCACAGCAACAGCTAATCTATAAAATTAATAAATATTGATAATAAATATAGTTAGCAATGAATTTCATTATTAGTTATCATTATTAGAACTGTATTATGAAGCATACTGTGGTGTGTGCTGTGCCACTTCATAAAAACACATTTGACTGAAATGGCAGAGAAGAAACAATGGGACTTTCTCTACGATATGGGAACTCTTTACAGTACACTACCCTGCTGGCCTCATGACATAACTTGTGTTTTAATCTGAGTTTGTTTGTGAGATTGTGAGGCTCAGTGGAAGCATCATATTCCATCTTGAACCTTCCATAAGAGCTTTGTTATGGTTTGTTACAGCAAATAGCTAAGTTATTTGAATCAATTGGCTTGTAAAAAGTTATACTAGCATATTTTTCTGACCCAGTAGCACTGATTTCTGATTGTATATTCTTAACACACACAATATACTGTGTCAAGTCATAGTATCCATCCTGCTTTCGGTTCACATCGAAGTCAATACCAAAAAGAGTTGATTTACTAATCTCAGACATTGAAAACTAAGAGTTAACCGCAAAACTTTGAAGTCGATCCACAGACTGAGCATGAGTCACCTCATGCACACACACAGCAAGTAAGTGAATGTAGCATGGGAGAGTTTCAGTGAGCAAAACAGGCAGCGGATATGTATTTTATCTTTATTTTGAATTTGTCTGTCCGAAACTTGAACAAATCCTGGCTTGAAATACAGACACCCAGCTGCAAAAAGTGTGGTAAGTGATTAAAAAAGTGATAAGCAATATAACATGTACATAATACCTTTACCTAGCTTTAGTACATGACTTTCATCAGAGCATCAGTTACATGAATTATAATATTGTCATACTTACATTAGATTACTGTCTCATTTTTTTAAACAGGTAACTAGTAACCATATCGGAATACATTTTTAAAATAACCCTCCCAACTCTGGTTACCATATATGAAAATTCCAAATGGATCTATGTATTTCTCATGTAGTTATATCTGCTGTTTCTTCCAGGCATTATGAATGTGCCTGCTGTGGCCTTGGGAATCATCTTAGGAGGCTTTGTGATGAAAAGGTTTCAACTCGGCGTGCTTGGTGCAGCCAAGATGTCCATTTCCGCCTCTTTTATCGCTTTTGTTCTCATGCTGAGCCAGTACTTCCTGCACTGTGGAAATACACAGGTAGCAGGGCTCACTGTGTCCTATCAGGGGTAAATACAATCCCAATGTTTGCTTACATTCTTTACTTCTGTTAAACACTCTGAAGGTGGAATGCTTATGATTTGTAGTTAAGCAAACCCTCTTGATAAAGGATTTACTAAGATACCTTAGTAAATACCTTAATAACCCTATACTATGTTCCTAACTCCAATTACAGATAGTGAGACAGGACAATTCAACCTGTTCAAAATAAAATGGCACTTCATGATTGCATGTGGTAAAGTCTGATCTTAAAATCATCATACGCACATTCAATTCATCAGTTATACTATTTAACCTTTGCTGTATCAGAATGATCTAAGCATACCATTTTAATAATCACTTGAGCATACCATTGGAGCATAACATTTTAACAACCAGAATACAGGGACCTCATACTAAAATATATGTTATAGGGTTTCATGCCAACATGCAATTTGAATAATCCTTCATAGTCCAACATAGTCCTTCATTTTATCAATAATAGTTGTTTTAGTAATTAGCAATTTATTCAAATGCACCCAAGAAGCACCATAAAGTTCTGACAAAGATGCAGCTGATTGGACGTCATCATGTGATTTTGGAGTTATGTATTATATAATTTCATATCAAGACTAAACCTGTGATGAGTCTGATTCATTTCTTTGAGAATTCTGTTTTTGTCTTTTTCAAATATGTTGATTCTGGAGGAAAACTTGTACAAAAAAAAGCAAATGCACAAATTACACGTCATTTTCCTCAATTAAAAAATGCAGCGCTCCATAGATTCTCTTAATAAATTAGTTTAGATGCTCTAGTAAATTTGTGTTGCGTAGAAACATTTTCTAAATCAGAGTGTCTGAGTCTGACTTTAGTGTTGACTATGCTGTGTAAAAAAACATCATAGCAATGCTAAAATGCTGTTTTGATAATATATCGTTCTGGTGTATTAACCCCTTGCATACAAATGAACACGTTGTTGTCAAACAATTCATTGAAAGGAACATAAAATATTTTCATCTTTATGTCAGTCTTTATAATTATCTAATATTAGCAACTCCACAAAGCAGATTTTCCCCAATAATATTACTTAAAATTTCAGGAGCTATAATATAAATGTTAGTTTAATTAGTTTGAGCCTTGTTCTTTTTCATCATCTTAAATCATTATATTTTATGAAGGAAATAATAGTTGTAGCGTCTACTATTTATAGTGACATACCTTCTCTTTCGAACAACCAATGTTTTTATTTAATGATTATTTTGGGCTCTGTTTCTCCCTGCCAGTTTTCCGAATGTTTCCTCCCAGGAACAGAGTTTATTGTCCCAGTGTAACTCAGGGTGTTCCTGCTCTCTAAAACACTGGGACCCAGTATGTGATAACAATGGTCTGACATATTCCACACCATGCCTTGCAGGCTGCCAGAGCTCCACTGGATTCGGCAAGGAGATGGTGAGCTTGTCTACTTCAAATAGCTAATCTTTCACCCCAAATTCACATGCATTGTGTGAATGTTATATCCAGGTTAACATCAAGACCTCAAGCAGTCCACATTAGAGATATCTCAGCTGTGTTTTTGCACAAGAAAGAGCAACTTTAAAATTAATGTGTTTTTTCAACTCTAGCATTTATCTGGTTATAATTACCGGTGTTTTTTTTTTTGTGAGGAATAGAATAAGCCTAATTGTAAATCTACCAAGTTGTCTGCTGAAAACCACAACCCCTCATAGCCACACGCCCTCATAACCACACCCCCTCCTCTCACTCAAGCCAAGCAGATTCACATGTGATGCTTTACTGTGTCTTTGATTCAGTCTTGTTGAAATGCAACTGATTGAGGTCTTGATACAATACATGTTGTGGGCTTAATTTACCTAACATAGATATGACAGATCTAAATATAATTTAAAAAAGTGGCTTGTTTGGGCTTAGTTACATTTTTGCTTAATGAAAGTCAAAGTCAACTTTATTGTCGTTCAGTCCATACAACAAGGAGTGTACAGCTGAAAGAAATTGCATTTCTCCAGGCTCAATGTGCAAACATAAAGACAAGTGCATATGAAACAACAAAAGACAGACATAATAAACTGCATAGACAGGCAAAAATATACGTATAGGCCTACAGAAAAACTAAGATAAGAAATGCACTTTATTTTCAGTGTTACATTATTGCACAGTGTAAGAAGAAATGTAAACTTGACACTGGTGAATAGTGGTAAAGTGCTCAAGTGATGAGGAACATTGAAATGAATTATTACACAGAAACAGCAGCATTTCAGAAGATATGAGTTCCAAATATTCAATATTAATCTATTGTAATGGATGCGCCTAACATCCCTATCTTTAGCCCTATTTGGACAGGATCAGATTTACCTGGAGTCCTTTCCTATTTTACAGGTGCTACTCTGTGATTTTATTTTTGTCCGGATTGACCACATAGATATTTTTCTCCGTTCTCCTCTGAGAAAATTACAGGTTGAATTACCCACTGCCAAACTTTGCTGTTGTTTGATTGCTTTAGTCCCATTCATGATTTTCTATGCAGATGTCACTTTGCTTTAAAAAAAACATGTTTGTCTGTGACTTGCCACATTTAGTCCTGTAGCACGCATATCCTTCCCCCTAATATTAAACACTTCTCAAGTTGTGAAAGCAAAAATGGCTGGATCCAGCAGGTTGATTGAAGCAGTCATTACAATGCCAGATACAGGAATTAAGCATTTTCTTTATTCTCACAAATGCTCAATATCCAATTTTTATTTTTCTATAAAAAAGGCTAGTTGTATCACTGTCAGTTATTTAACTCTAATCACTTACAATTATTCAATTATTGCATTTAACATGAGCTATTTAAGAAAGTGGCCACGTGACCCAAACATCCAGTTTCCCAGAATACACAACCTGTTAGAACCTTGCTCCTGTGGTAGTCTTATTGCTGTCCAGATGCAAGAGATTTATCTCTGAAGAGACATTTAAAAAAATTATTACAGACTTCACCTGATTTACTAATCCAGTAGGTTTATGAAGCTGAAATTGTCCTTTTGTTTTTTTCCCCTTAAAGGTCTTCCACAACTGCTCATGTGTTGCTGAGGCATCGCTGCCTGGTATGAACATGTCTGCAGTGTTGGGTCAGTGTCCACGCAAGGACAACTGTGACTTCATGTTTAAGATTTACATGGTGATGACTGTAATAGGGGCCTTCATCTCATCTAGTGGAGCCACTCCTACTTATATTATTCTGCTTAGGTAGGCCATTACAGAAATTATGGTATATTTACCCTTAAGCTTATCAGATTTTGCTGAAATCAATCCTCTCTTCTATCTTTTAGGTCTATCCAGCCTGACCTGAAATCTTTGGCTCTTGGAATGCAGACATTAATAATCAGGACCCTGGGTGAGAGGATTAGCATTTCACTTCTTCTCAATATTTAAATCATGCCGATTTTAGAATTTAGGCAATGCATAATAACACTACTAAAGGGTTTAATATATACTATTTGGCCAAAGGTTTAAGGACACCTGACCAGTCACAATCACATGCTTATTGAGCATCCTATTCCAGATTTAGTCGCTCCTTTGCTGTTAAAATAAACTCCACTATTCTGGGAAGGCTTTCAACTAGATTTTGGAACATGGCTGTGGGGATTTGCTCATTCAGCCACAAGAGCATTCATCCAGGCACTGATGTTGGGTGAGGAGGCCTGGCACCTTGTCAGCATTACAATAAATCCCAAAAGTGTTCAGTGGGCTTGAGGTCAGGACTTTGTGCAGGCCACATGAGTTCTTCCATTCCAACCTTGGCAAACCATGTCTTCATGGACCTCACATTGTGCACAGAAACATGTTTGGTTTTCACCTCTTAGTTCCAGTGAAAGGAAATTGTACACTACAGCAAACAAATACATCCTATACAATTGTGCTTCAAACATTGTGAAAACATTTTGGCGAAGAAACACATATGGGTGTGATTTTCACATGACCACAAACTTTTGGCCATATAGTGTAATCATGGATTATTTTCAGGTGGAATCTGTCCTCCAGTATATTTCGGAGCTTTGATTGACAGGACGTGTCTGAAGTGGGGAACAAAGCGCTGTGGAGGCAAAGGTGCATGTCGACTCTACAATGCCGATTCTTTTAGGTGAATACATGCATATTTAAACAGCAACAACAAGAACAACAATAAGATAGTTAAAACCTGTAAATGCCTCATCATTAGCTTTAGGAATGAGATTTCAAAATATGAACATTTATGAATATCTAAAGTGATTCTGCTTGATGGTGTAAAGCCTTTTTTTAGAAGTAATAATTTGCTAAATATATATTCAAACTTTCCATATGCTGTCACCTATCTTATGAAAACCAGTCTGATTACAAGACTCTTGTCTAAATATTTACAGTTTAAACTAAGTGTTACAAAAAGTATAGCTTGTATGTGTAGATGGGTGTTAGAAGGAGTGATATGTAGTATATTCAACTTTATTTTGCCTAGCATAGTATGACATGTAGTTGTAATGACTGTAATTGGTGAGATATACTTTACATTACTGTTTTTATCCTCCAGAGTGACTTACTTGGGCCTTCTCTATGGCCTGTCCTCAATGTTATTTCTGCTGTGGATGCTACTATTCAACAGACTATCACACCGCCAACGGCAGCTGGCATTGCAAAACCAGACCAAAGCCACAGAGCCAGAAGCCAACAACACAGCCAGGGAGAATGGAAACACCCCGTCAGCTATTGTGAAGTGCAGGGAAGAGCTGGATAAAGAGACCAGTATCTGAATTCTTATTTGGGAAAAACAGACATGTTCTATCAGCTCTAGTCATGCTGATTACATGATGAAAGCCTTGTACAGTGTACAGTTTGTGATGTGAGCTGTTCTGTGATAGGAATTCTCTTACAAGATTGTATGTAGCCCTGAGATTACTTGTTACAACACACACGCACGCACGCACGCATGCACGCACGCACACACACACACACACACTCTTTCAGTGTACCATTTACTTTGTTTTTTTCCACAAGAATCCTTTATATTTATATACCAAGATTAGACTGTTGCATTACATGGTCAGTACAACAATCAATATTCTTAATTGTGAAGTATTTAGTGATATATTATTTTAGTAATATTTAGGTGTCATTTTTTATTTTTATATCAATTGTTTTTTTTTTTTTATCTAGTTGTAAGATGATAGTGAAGTGAGAACTGTTTACAGGTGAATAAGTGGATTTTTACAGACAACACTTTTTACCTTAAACTTTATGTTCCTTTTTATGATTTTAAAGCTTCCATTAAACCACAAAAAGTAAATGTCACTATTCTTAGAAAATGCAGGACATTCAATATAACAATACTAACTTTGGTTCACCAGAAACGACAAGAAGAGTGTGTGTTTAAATCCCTGTACTTCTAAAAGAAAAATGTTTGGTGTTAATGCCTCTATCAATTTATTTTCATGCTTCATCTATCTATAATTAATAACTTCTGTAGTAAAACTATTAGCAACTGCAAAAGAAAAAACAGTGTGGTCTTTTTAGCTGAGAGATTTTTCCCCACATGGTTGGAGTTGGGCATATATTCACATAGGATAAAGTCATTAAAACAATTTTTCACAACTCCACAGAATTTCTGTTACCATATATTTCCTCTTTTAAGTCAATTAGGGTACCTATTTTATTCACAAAACAGGTACTTCCAATATAATAGATAAAATTAAAAAAATTTTATTTACAAATTCTTATTCACTATATTGAATTTTAAAGTGGGCCAAATGTTTATGTACACCAAGGAAAATTGATGCAGTAACTTTTAGAAGTTTCTGATTGGCCAATTTTCATAATTAAAGTTCAGTGGGAGTGAACATGTGGCTGTATTTACATACACATTGTTTGTTTTAAGTTGCATTGTCTTTTAATTACTTAACTTGAATCAAATTCTTGGCATATCCTTCCTCAAGCTTGTCACACTTTGCCAGAGTTTTTGCCCATTCCTCCTTACAGAACTGGTATTACTCAATCGTGTTTGTGGGCCTTCTTGCTCACTTCAGTCCACAAATTTTCCATGGGAGTAATTGAACACCTGGAACGGCGATAAGTCATAAAAAAAAAGGTAGCTGTATTTCGTTAAAGTTACAGAAAAAAAGATCTAATGAGATTACTGATACATTTAGTAGTAAGGGGGATTATTTATCAGGATTACAATTTTAAAACACATAAGGGCTGAGAGAGCTAATCAACAAAATGAATAACAATTGATAATAAAAATAATTGCCAATTAATTTCATTATTAGTTGACCTGCAATATGAAACAGACACATGTGCTACATCACTTCATAAAAAAAACAAACAAAGAAACCCAAAATTGTTTTACACATTTGACAAATGGTAGAGCAAAAACATCATTATGACTTTCTTTTTTATGGTATGAAAACTCTTTACTGTACACTACCAGCTGCTGTTGCTGGCCTTCTGACACAGGTTGTGTTTTAATGTGAGTAATATTAACATTACTTGCAATATTATCAGCAAGTAGCAAAGCTATTTGATTCAATTAGCTTGTAAAAAGTATTTTTTGTAAAAGGTGTATATACTCTATATTACCGATCCAGTAGCACTGATAAACGATTGTATTTTCTTAGCATACACAATATACTGTATGTATGTTTTGCGCATCAAGTCATCAAGTCTCTATCCTGCTTTCAGCTCACATAGAAGTCTATCCCAAAATGAGTAAATTCACTAATCTCAGGCATCGAAAACTAAGAGTCAACTGCAAAACTTAGGAGTTGATTCCACACACTGAACATAATTCAAGCAAAATGAACTTAGCATTAGAGAGTTTCAGTGAGCAAAACAGGCAGCAGATATTTATTTTATCTTTGTTTTTAACTTGTTCAAAATTTTAACAAATCAAGACTTGAAATACAGACACAGTTGCAAAAAGTGTGGTACGTAATTAAAAAAGTGATAAGCAGTAAGCAGCACCTGATGTATATACTGTCACCTTGAGTTAAGTTGAGTGTCTCATTTGGTTGACAAGAGCACTTGATAATATTCCCATACTGTGACAGATTACCTGATAAATAACACTAATGTTGTAATTAGTGAACTGCAATTGAACTAAGTCTAGTTAAGAAAAAGTTCTGTAGTAATGCTGATTAAAATGCTGCAAATAAATACTTTAAATAAATATCTTTTGTATATATTAAAAAAAAAATTTATCGAATCAATTAATCAAGGAAAATTATCAACAGATTAATCAGATTATCAAAATAATTGGTAGCTGCAGCCCTAAAATACATTTTAAAATAAAAAACAATATACTACCATGCACATGCACACACATTACAACTTCATGAGTCTCACATCACCACTCTGGTCTTAAGTGAAACCATAGCTAATAGACCATATCTAATTCATTATCATGGCCTCAAGTGAAAAAAAGGCATTTCACTGGGTGGAAGTTTTGCCATTATTTTGTCTTTAAATCAGAAAAGGGAAACAACATCACAGTACAGTGCGAGTTCTGCTTTCCAGCTGTGAAAATCTGTCATCATCCACATATTTGGTATTAAGGTAAATGGAAAGTAATCAGTTACATTACTCTAATTTTGTGGTACTTGGTTTAGGTTACTGACCACCTATTTAATAGGTAATTGATAACTGTATTTAAGTAACTTCAACAAGTAACCCTGCTGGTGATCACCTGCAAACTTCAGGCTGGCATGTTTATGCTGGGTTTAGAGTAGGTGTTTCTTCCATAGCTGCGGTTGTGTGTTGAATCTTTCACCAGAAGAGAGCAGCACTTCTGTGCCTCGTAGACAGTGTCAACACAGACCAGAATGAAGAAGCAGTTTCACCTCATACAGTCCCCTCTGAATGAACTTTTTTTTTTTTTTTTTACATTATGCTCTAAAGACATTTGGGTTTGTGATCAAAAGATAAATATGAAATGATACATCAGAATTTCAGCTTTCATTTTCTGAATGTGTTAAACAACTTAGAACATGGCACCTTTGGTGGCAGACCTTCCAATTCTTAGGTAAGCTAGCTAAGATATAGGAACAGATAGCTTTAATGCATTAATAGCATTAGAGTAGATAACACTTATCATTTGATAAACTAAACAAATTATTTGATAGTGCTTGAAAGCTTATTTATTTTAAGAATTTTTAAAAGCATGGAGTTCTACTAGATGGAAAGCAATTTGTTTCCTGGTGTCATTAATAGTTCATGAAAATAGTTAATAATTAAAATGAATGAATATATAAAGAAATATATGAAAAGAAATAGAACTAGAGAGAAACTCTAGAGAGTTTCAGACCTATTCCCCATTTATCTATGCTGAATGAACAAAATGATAAAATGTATTGTCTAATCAAAGCCCAACTGAGCTTTTTTAAAGTTTGGAGAATGATCAAGTGGATGCAGGTATTTGGCTAGCTACAACTATCAGCACACCAGTAAAATTAACACACAGGTAACATTAGCTTACTATAACTATGAGCACACCAGTAACATTAGTTAGCTACAGTTATTTCCCTGATACCCATGTTGGAATTCTGCAAATAAATATACAAATATATAACTTCTGAATCACTTCCAAACCGAAACAAAAGTACACAATCATTTAACGCAAAAATCATTTAATATTTTGTTTACATTATGAAAGCCAAGGCTAGGGTCATTAGGTGAATAACATACATAGCTTATCTTTAAAAGGTCAGAAGCTGAGAAAAGCTGTGTTTGCAATAATTTTTAATGCTGTTTTCTGTCAAGGTAACAGAGCTAGTTTTCTCAAGATAATGAGGAAATTATGTCATTCAACTGAATACAATACAAAGACAAGGTAACTTTTTGTAAACATACACTCATTTTGAGTTTCATCCCTGCAACACATACCAAAAAAGTTGGAACAGAGGCATGTTTACCAATGTGTTACCTAACTTTTTATTTTAAAAATACCCAGTAAGCGTTTGGGAAATGAGGACACAAAGTTTTGAAAGTGAAATTGTTTCTAATCCTTGCTATATATATATATATATATATATATACCAGTAAAAAAAAATATTTTATTACTTTTAAAATAGACTGGATAATGATGGACTGTGGTTTCTCTTTACTTAGTTGAGTGGTTGTTGACATAAAAGGTTATTAGTGGAATTTCTTTCCTTCTTAATGCATTTGA
>JAQQZR010000004.1:11876468-11890545 GCA_030068235.1 Notoglanidium macrostoma
ATCCAAGGTGATCATGTTTTTTCACAAACATGTACAAATTTGTGAATGCTGGTGTTGCTTTTTCTACACGTATTTTAGTGGAGTAAATACAGACAATATCCGCGAATGTCTGACGAATATTGAACCCACTGCTAACTTTACTCCGGTACAGTAAACATGTACTGTTGTATGACTTTTTGTTTTTGTTGTTTCTTACTTCTGGATAATGCTATGATGTCTAATCAAGCCTTTGCGTGTTTTATGCACATTTATTTACATTCTCTTTATCAAGACAGCAAAAGTTAATAATAATAATAATAATAATAATAATAATAATAATAATAATAATAATAATAATAAAGCACTGGTGTGCAGTAGTTCTTGGACTGAATGCAACAGGCTTTTTGGGGTATTTGGAATGGCTTCTCTCTCTCTCTGTTTGAGAGACAGAGAGACAGAGAGAGAGAGAGAGAGAGAGAGAGAGAGAGAGAGAGAGAGAGAACTCATCCAGAGCAGATATTCAAAGACACCTAAACCCTCACTTCTCTACTTCTCTTGTTCAGCTCTCTCACTCCTCCCCCTTCCATTCTGTCTGTCTCTTGATTATTATGCCCTCTTTACTCTCTCTCTCTCACTTTTAACTGCATTTCTAGTACTTTGCCCCTCTATCACTGATCTTGTCACTGAATGATCAGATGATCTAGGCATTTGTGAATGAGACAGATGAATTCCAAGTGCTTAATCAAGCAGGATTATTTATGTAAGTACTGAAAAACACCTAAAAGTAACTTGATTTACTGTATATCATGCTTTTGTTGTCTTCCATGTAGCACAATGCAATATCTTTTTGTGTAGTTTTCTTGGAATCTGCTTTGTGAATCACTCAGTCCTTTTGAAAATCTTGAAATCTGGTCTTCATTAAGTAAAACGTCTGAAAGGTCTATTACAAGGTATCATAAGGTAAGTGTCATGACCCTAAAATACATTTGAACTGTTTGATTTCAACATATGAAACACCAAATTTCTCAATTGACTTGAAACTGACTTGAAAAATCAATGAAAATGAAGTCTCATGGGTCACTGCATCAGTGGTGGAAAGTGTGCAAAATAATTGAGGTTTTGCCCACTTCAGCAAGTGAGCTATGTTAACGTGGCTGTAACTGGATGGTGGTGCAGTGGTTCGCAATGTTGTCTCACAACAAGAAGGTCCTGGGTTCAATCCATGATCCTGGGTTGACAGCCTTTCTGTGCGGAATTTGCATGTTTTCCCTGTGGATCTGTGGGATTCCTCTGGGTGCTTTGGTTTCCTTCTGCAGTCCAAAGACTGTGTTTGGGGTAGAATGTGGTTGGGGTTGAATATAGCAGTGCACATATGCTCCTGACAATGTTGTGCAAGAAATGTGCAATGACTGTAAAGACAGTCTATTCTATATGTTTCTAGCTACATACTTAACTATCTAGAAAGAGGCACCTTACACTTGTATACAGTAGGTGGGCTGTAGCAGCATTCTATGTACATATTTAACACATCAGGCAATTGCTACTGAACACTGGCCTAAAAATTAAAGTTTAATACAGATCAATCATACTGTAAAATGTATTGCAGAATTCCTTGTGACTTATAGAAGGCTCAGTGCAAGAAACAGCCTTTTATTCTATTTTATATACAAATCTTTTGCTGTTTCTTCTAATAATTAACATTGTCTAATATTATATTTTCTCATTTTAATAACATACAATAACTGCTATATTGCTACATTGTCTAATATTTTCTAGCATCAAAATGGTTGATGCAACAGAGGGAGATAATGTAACAATGAGTCAAGAAACAGTTTTTGTCCCTGACAAAAGAAACACAAGGGACTCCTTCTGCTCTACTCTTAAAGTAAGTTTGTGCATGTATGAAGACTTTTGTGAGAAAAAAATTCACCATTGTACCCTAATGCACTATTTAAAACTGATGAAGATGCAAAAAATATTGCCTGATGATAAGAACAGGTAGAAGGTGATCTCTCCTGTGATGGTTCTCTCTCCTGTGAATCCTGCAGATGTTTTTCGTGTTCCTGTCTTTTACATACTTCACCAAGACTTTAGCTGGCACCTACATGAAGAGTGTGATTACTCAGATAGAAAAAAGGTTTGACCTGTCCAGCACTCTATCTGGCTTCATTGATGGAAGTTTTGAGATGGGTACAAATATGCTCTCTGTATCTGTGTGTATCTCTGTGTGTGTGTGTGTGTGTGTGTGTGTGTGAGAACTAAATGTCCACAAGTATAAGTAATATCTGGCAATTTTGGCCTTGTGAGGACATTTGAATGGTCCTCACAAGGAATTATTTTAAAATAAATTTAAGAAACAAAAAGTTTCATTACTAAGATTATTCAGTTTAATCAGCTGCATTAATAAATACAGTATAAGATCCTCAAAAGGATAGTAAGATAGACGTGTGTCTGTGTTCGTACCATTATTCATATGGGCAGGAGAAAATTTGATTAAAAATAAACCAAGCAATATCACTTATAGCTAGGGAGTTTCTTTATATTTGAATTGGAAATAAATCTCAAATTGGATTTAGATATAAGCTGGGACTTGGGGCTCTATGCACAAAATATAGGCATAACTGTTGTGTAATTTTAGTGTGGGAAAAGATAAATTTGTCTGTTGGAGTTAGTTAATATTTGGATAAAGTGGCCTATTTGTGTTAATTGAGCGGCATATGCGGAGGATTGTGAGACGGGTTATAGACAACCCACAGATCACCTCCAAAGACCTGCAAGAACATCTTGCTACAGATGGTGTACCTGTACATCGTTCTATAATTCAGTGCAATTTGCACAAAGAACATCTGTACACAAGAACACTCATGCCACAAACAGTGTGGCTTGTTGTAAGCAAAAGCTCATTTAGACAAGCCAGATTCATTTTGGAGCAAAGTGCTTTGGACTGATGAGACAAAAATTTAGTTATTTGGTCATAACAAAAAGCACTTTGCATGGCGGAAGAACTCCACCGCATTCCAAGAAAAACACCTGCTACCTACTGTCAAATTTGGTGGAGGTTCCGTCATGCTGTGGGGCTGTGTGGCTAGTTCAGGGACTGGGGCCCTTGTGAAAGTCGAGGGTCGGATGAATTCAACATCAAGGTCGGGAGAAGTACAATGTTCTGTAATGGCCATCACAGTTCCCTGACTTGAATTTCATCAAAAATCTATGGGATGATTTGAAGCAGACTGTCCATGCTCGGTAGCCATCAAATTTAACTGAACTGGAGAGATTTTGTATGGAAGAATGGTCTAAAATACCTCCATCCAGAATCCAGCCACTCATCAAAGGCTATAGTTAATTATAGTAATTTGTTAAATTTACAAAAGGAGGCTCAACTAAGTATTTATGTAATATCTCTGTTGGGGTGCCCAAATTCATGCACCGGTCTAATTTTTTTATGATGCAAATTGCATAATTTCACTGGTGAAATACTACTGTTTCCATGATGCATATATCAAAAGGAAGTTGCTACTTTGAAAGCTCAGCCAATGATGAACAAAAATCCAAAAAATTAAGGTGTTCCCAAACGTTTTCATATGACTGTAAATAGATGGACCTGCCCAGGGCGTACCCCGCCTCTCACTCGAAGATGCTGGGATTGGCTCCAGCTTCCCCGTAACCCAGATGGATAAAGCGGTATAGATAATGGATGGATGGATGGATGGATGTAAAGAGTTGAACATCCATAAAAGCAGGTTGTGAGAAATGGAAAAGTCTTATCACACTATGCTTGAGGTCAGGGAAAGTGTCTTACCCTTCAGTTAGTGCTAAGAGGGAGTCTTGGGAAGTGGTAACACATCTTTGGACAATACTGTTTTAGAGAAACCCCATTGTTTTGCCAGAAAAACCTCTCAGTGAGATGTTCCACCTAATTTAGTGCCAAGAAAAAAATCCTAGAAATTTTATTAAGAAATATTTTCTGATACTTGTCTGTCTTTTCCCTTTACAGGTAATCTGCTCTTTCTGGCTTTAGTAAGCCATTATGGGGCAAAATTGCACAGGCCCAGGCTAATAGGATGTGGTTGTTTTCTGATGAGTGTTGGTTCTGCTGTCACTGGGCTGCCTCATTTCTTTATGGGACGGTAAATATAATCAGTGATGATTTGCAGACTTTTCTGTATCTATGTTGTATGCAGTTTGATGATATAAAGCAGTATCTTATTTATTTCTTGTCTTTCAATCCTGCAGGTACAAGTATGACACAATGATTCCCGAATCAGTAAATGAAACTGTCGACCTTGTTGCTTGTCAAGATCTCAGCATGCAAAGCAACTACTTGGAAATTCACCTAGAACATTCACAGATATTCAAAGCAGGTATCATTTGATTTATTGAAGTTCAAAGATATCTTAATCCTTTAAATCTTAGTTCTTTAAACTTTAAGGACACACTTTCAGGTCTGGACCCCTTCCTCACTCTTGTAACTACATACTACAGATTTTTACTTAGTTTCCAGGTGCAAATTACTAAATAATTGATAATCTACATTTTATACTAAAATTTATACAATTATACTAAAATTGATAAAATAATAAATCCAGACTCTAAATGGGCTAATAAGCATAAAAGCTAAAGTATCAAATTGAAATTTTGTATGTATGATGTTGTTGTAATTATAGACCCAAGCTGCATGAAAGAACCTGGATCTAACCTGTGGGTTTATGTGTTCCTGGGAAATGCTCTCCGTGGAATAGGAGAAACACCACTCATGCCCCTGGGGATCTCGTACATTGATGACTTTGTGCAATCAGAGAACTCTGCATTTTACATAGGCAAATTATATTTTAAATATTTTACATATTCGAGTTCCAAGTACTTATGAACTTATGCAAACCAATCTATCTCTCTTGTGTGTAAAATATACACACACACATACAGTACTGTGCAAAAGTTTTAGGCATCCAGTTTTCATTAAAGGTTTTGTTATATTTATATTTATTTATTAATTCTGCATTATTGAAATAGTACAGAAACATTTTAGATTTCCAAAGATTACTTTTTCAAATAATTATTTATATTTGAAAAATGTTTGTATAACAGTATATAAAGCATTATGTTACATAAAAGACAACATTTCTGGCAAAAAAAATTTATAATGATATAAAAGAGGAACAGTTTAATATCTACATAGGTACATCATAGCTCATTCAAAAATATTGCATGAATCATTTATTAAAAAAAAATATAAGGGAGAACTTATTAAAGGCTTGTGTCAAACACATGAGATTAGAGGTTTTATGTGACTTTGTCTTTTCATAAAAAAAAAACAAAAAACAATTACCAATATGAAGATTCTTATTTTGTTGTGTATGTGGTTTCTTTTAAAAATGATTATTATCATTTTTAACTTGAAAGTTATTAGTAATTTGAAGTAACCCCACATTGATCATAAAAGTTTCAGAAGGTATACATGACAGTGTAGTAAATGCAAATTTGATCTACACTTTAATTTTAGGGCATTTGGGCTCTGTGAATACGTGACATTGTATTGGAATGTTGCTTCTTAATAGTTTTGAATGCCACTGGACAAACAGCAGAAGATCCTTCAATGCATATTATTGTTCAACAGTAACACAATTACCAAAAAATAAGGTGATGTGGACATGTAAGGTGACTACACAGTCTCACACAGTGGCCCACATCAGAATAGCTTTGTACTGATTTGCAGTTACTCTTTCCCCTAATGGAACAAGTGTGCCCAAACCATGTCAATAAAATGCTGCAGCATAACAGAGCCACCAGTTTTTCCTTTAATTTTTTGCCCATCTGTATATCCAAAGCCTGTACTATAACAATATTCCTTAAATTAAGGTTGTTTTAAAGGCAAAAGCCATGCACATGGTTAGTATGTTCAGTATTTTATCATGTATGGTTGTTATTTAATTAATATGAAAACTAATCACTGTTTTTCTATCAAAATTTCAATTGGCAGCATGCCTCCAATCAGTAGCAGTGATGGGTCCAATATTTGGCTATTTATTGGGATCCTTGTTCACCAGAATTTATGTTGATTTTGCATTTGTCAACACTGGTAAGTCCTCTGTTTGCGTTATTGCTTTGTTTCTAGTTCTGATGTTTTGCTCTTTCTGTTTTGCTTTGTCGCATAGTATATGCATCACATTGTTCCTGATTATTGTGTGTTGCATTATTATTATTATTATTATTATTATTATATATTTTTATTTATTTATTTTATTTTTTTATAACCATTGTTGCATTATTGTTGGATGAGAATGCATGCCTATTTATTTATTTTATTTTACCTTTTTTTAGAGACATTGACCATAACTCCAAAGGATGTCCGGTGGGTGGGTGCTTGGTGGCTAGGTTTTTTTGTGTCATCTGTCCTCCTGCTCCTGGCTGGCATTCCTTTCTGGTTTTTCCCTCGCTCTTTACTCAAGCAAGAAGAAGAGGAACACAGGGACAATCCCAGTTCTCATCATGGCAACCAGGAGCATATTGCACATTTCTCTGTGTTATATATGAAATTGGCTGATGCTGCAAAAGGCAATTAGCTTCTTTTTTTCTCCCAGATATTCCATGTGGTCCAATTGAAATGCTTAATATAACTAGTTTGAAGGTTTTGTTGTTAAGTTGTTTAAACAAGTTCAATGTCTTTTAAGCATTTAATTTTTATGCAATATTAGCTTAAGGTAGTGTAAATAGTAGCAAACATTGCAAACCAATAACCTCTGTTTAAACGTGCAGGTTTCTTGTCCTCATTGAAGAAGCTCTTGGGCATCCCTATCTATACCCTTATTCTCTGTGAACAAGTCCTGATTTTCAGTTCTTTAATCGGCTACTTTACCTTTAAAGCCAAATACATGGAGCAGAATTTTGGCCTGTCCGCTTCCAGAGCAAATCTCCTCATTGGTGAGTAGTTCTTTTTAGAAGCATATACAAAGTCTATGCACATTGTTTGTGTACACCTGACAATCACACCCATATGTGCTTTTTGAACATCTAATTCTAGATTTAGTCCCCCTTTGCTGTTAAAATAACCTGGAGGGGAAGGCTTTCCAGTAGATTTTGTCTGTGGAGATTTATTGAGGACCATTAGTGGGGTCGGCACACAGTCTGCATTCCAGTTCATCCTAGAGTTGTTCAGTTGGGTTGAGGTCATGTCTCTGCGTATGCAACTCAATTTCCTCCACACCAGTCTTAGCAAACCAATGCTTTGTGCACACAGCATTATCATGTTGTAAGAGATTTGGGTCTCTTAAGGTGTTTTACTTCAAGGGCTTTTTAGTCCAGTTAAATCAAACTCTAGTTCTTTTTCTCACTTGGTGTGATTCATTTGGGCTGGTGTGTACACATTAATCTCACTAGTGTGCAGACCAAAACAACCAAACTGAGATCCTTGAGGGGAGGTGGTCTTGGTCCGATCTCAGACAAACTCTGGAGCTGTCTGTTTGCATTGGGAACTTGATTCATCCCAATTACACACTGAAAGTTAGCATCTCCTTGTTCATGCTTAATATTAGCTCACTTGTTCTGCTTGGTCATCTGAAGGCAGCACATCTTTGCAAAGTGTAGAATTTTCAAGATTTTTCCACAAGGCACATTCTGAATTATGTTGTATAGTTTTGCCTGGTATATTGCCCAGATAATTACCACAGTCATGAGCAATTTCCAATTCTGTGATGCATTTTGGTTCGCTTGGATTTTGCTCTGTGTGAAATGGAACCGAACCAAGGGGAAAATGTTCCAAGTTCACAAACTGATCAACTGATTTGGACCAGAGCAAATCAACTATGGGTGTGAAAACACCCTTAGTTCCAGTGAAGTAACTTTCAATCCTACAGCATACAAAGAAAATCTATACAATTTAGTGCTTCCAACAATAACAGTTCATACAAAGTTTTGGCACTCTGTATATATACTAGGTTTGACGAACCTGCCTGTGTCAGCTTTGGGAATATTGCTGGGTGGCTTCCTGATGAAGAGGTACAAGTTCGGTTTGCTATCAGCAGCCCAGCTCTCATTCGTCACCTCTTTCGTCGCTTTCCTCCTACTGCTCCTGCAGTTCATGAATAAGTGTGACAGCATACGCCTGGCTGGTCTCACCATCTCTTATAATGGGTAATGTAACCTAATCATATCAAGTTGGCTCCCAGTGTAGATTTTTTACAGAAAGAAGAAAAACATAATGAATAAAATCTAAGACTTTGCTTAGAATTGCTAATTTCAGGATTAGAATATCATTACACTCATGACCTAACAAATCCTTTTAATTTCTTTATGCAGCTGAAAATTGAGTGTTGTATAGTGTATATTTGGAGGATATTGTTGTAAACTTTCATGAGTTTAAGTTGTAAACTTGCTGAATAAATATATTTTTTGTGCATGTTTTTAGGCAGATAGTTAAATTCTAACCCAGTCCTTATTTTTATCTCTGCAAATCAGCACTCCCCAGATTTCATATGACGAGCAAACACTGTTCTCACAGTGTAACCAGAACTGTTCATGTTCTGCAGCAAAGTGGGATCCAGTGTGTTCTGATGATGGCATTACATACATGTCTCCTTGTCTGGCAGGATGTACAAGCTCCACAGGACAGAGCAAAAATATGGTAATTTCACAATGGGAGAATTTTTTTTTTTTTAACCAAAAAGTTATTTATAAAACCAAACATCCATTTTAAAATCCAATTAAGTTAGTGTCTGTATGTATATTCAGTATCAAATCTATCATAGTAAATGCAACAACTGTCAAGCTTTTAGAAATTTCAAAATTCAAATTGGGGACTGCAGGACACACAAACTATCTTGGATGCAAGTCATTTGGAAAATGAGATTTTTTTTTTTGGTTCAGAACAAAGAAACAATGATTCTGAGAAGAAATTAATAAAGACTATGATTTCATGTGTATTTTGACAAGTATTTTAGTTTATATAAGTTTATTTAAGAAACACCGGATATTTTCCTTAAGTTATTGATTAATACTATATATTTAATTTAAAATGAAAATTTATTTTTGTGGCCATCAATCTGCAAACAATAATGCATAGTGGAAACAAGATTTTAGAAATTTTTGAAAATGTACCAAATCTCTCATTTAGATAAGGATTCATACACGTTATTCAGTACTTTGTAGAAGCATGTTTGGTTGCAATTGCACCTTCGAGTCTTCTTGGGTTAATTCTCTACAAGCGTTACACACCTTGATTGGGCAATTTCTCCAATTTATAATATCAGATCCTCTCAAGTTCTATAAGCTTTGGGAGCCTCTGTGAACTGCCATCATCAGGTCTCTCCACAGATGTTCTATCTTATATAGGTTCAAGTCTTTTGTTGAGATTTTTTGAAATATACATGAAATCAGTTTTTTTACTCAATCATGTTTCTCTTTGTTCGGAACCAAAGAAAATCTCAACTTCTATATGACCTGCATTGAATACATTTTTCAATACAGTCCCTAATTAGAAGTAAATTTCATCACTTTTAATGGTTATTAGGTATCAGTGTTGCCTACTGGACTGGAATGAAATTATTAAATTTGACTTGCTTCAGTAAATACACCAGATTAATGGCATCAATACAGTGTAAATTTAGGCTTGCTAATTAATATCTGTATTGTATGCTGAGTTTGGATATATCACACTTGGCCTTTGCACTGGCTTTTCAGTTACTTTAGAGTATGTTTTACAAAGATACTGTATAATTGATCAAGCTTTCCCCATTTTGCAAAACTGAACTTAATCCTGAACTGAACTTAAACTCCTCTTGTAAATTCAACTTACCTTGTGATACATAAAACAATTATTTATTTTTTTCTTATGAGACATTTTAGAAGATTAAATGTTTAGGTGACATGTTAGTCCTTATTCCAGGATGTAAAACATAAGTGGAAAACAACAACATACAAACAAACAAATAATTCCCTAATTACTCACCTTTGCCTTTTTTCTGCAGGTCTTCCACAACTGTAGTTGTGTGTTGAACCTGTCACCAGTAGATGGCAGCACCTCTGTGTCTCTTGGACAGTGTCCTCACTCACCAGCGTGCAGTCACAGTTTGATCTCGTATATGGCCATTTTTGGTGTCAGTTCTTTTATTAAAGCTCTGGGAATGACACCTGTGTTCATGGTCATGATAAGGTTGGTGAAAATTAAAAAATTTATATATTTTTGCTTTAAGGTTCCAGTATACTACAGCATCAAATCATACTAGGTGGATTTATTGCAGGTACATCTTTCCGGAGCTTAAGTCACTGGCCATTGGCCTTCACACTCTAGCAATAAGAACTCTAGGTAAGGAACAATTCACACTAAATATTTAATATTCATTAATAATAATAGAGAGGTTTTCATGGTTTCACATAGTATATATGTATATATACAGTTAGGTCCATAAGTATTTGGGCAGTGACACAATTTTCATATTTTTGCTTCTGTACACCACCACAATGGATTTCAAATAAAGCAATCAATGTGTGATTGAAGTGTAGAATTCCAGCTTTATTTCAAGGGGTTTACAAAAATATTGCATTAACCATTGAGGAATTACAGACCCTCTATTTTCACAGGATCAAAAGTAATTGGACAATTTTATATATAAGCATCATTTTTAATACTTGGATGCAAATCCTTTGCAGTCAATGATTACCTGAAGTCTGAAACCAATGGGCATGACTAAATGCTGAGTTTCTTTCTTCAAAATGCTTTGCCAGGCTTTTACTGCAGCTGCATTTAGTTGCTGCTTGTTTGTGGGGATTTCTCACAAGATCGAGAACTGAAAGAATCTGCTACCAATGTCTTGGTGCCAGATAACCACACCACACTTTCAGAGGTCTTGTGGAGTCCATGCCTCAATGGGTCAGAGCTGTTTTGGTGGCAGAAAGGATTACACAATATTAGGCATGTGGTGTTATGTTATTGGTATTGTTGTGTTTTTACACTTAAGACAAACACACTTGCACTTTACTTGCTGCTTTTTGTCTGTAATTCGAACAACTGCACATTCAGGCTTGCTTTTTTTCCATGAAGTGATATCAATACACAGCCCATCAAGAACCCATGGAGCCACACCACCCAACATAACATAGTTCCTTTATACATAACATTATCTCCCTTCCAGCATTGAAGTCTCAGGAGCAGGTGAGTTGATCACAGCTTGTGATGTGTCTGATGTAAAAGAAGGGAATTCCCCCAAATTCTCTGGACTACATTCACTGCTAGTAAGCCCCACAGGAACTGGTCCACTGTGACCCTTTGGACTATATCTTCCACTGTTCGACAGGCAATCCGGCAAGTCCACCTTTGCTCTTGGTTCCTGGTCACGGCAGTAAGACCAGTGATGGAAGGGCACGGCTGTGTGACTGGCCAATAGGGCACAGTGGGCCAGGATCTCAGCTTTTAGTGTGGAGTACTCGGCAACTTCAGTGGGAGTCAGTGCATGGTAGGACTGCTGCACTTCGCCAGTTAGCAGGGGCATGATCAGTCACTGCGATTCCAGCCCTCCTGGTGTGTTCAAATGTTCCCAGGAACATTTCCACATCATCCTCTGCTGTCATCTTAGTGAGGTGAAACCTGGCACATCCTGGGTGGGGTTGGGTAGGGCTACAGCAGCTGCAGGGATACTCCGCAGCATGGCCAGCTTCTGGGCTGTGGCCCAAAGCCCCTGTACTAACTCCTGATTGACGCGGCCCTGCTCCAGGCTGGATTCCAGGAGGTGCCGCTTTATAGGATTGATGGTGGGGGCCGCCGGGGGGGCTGTGTCATCTCCTGCCCGCATTCTCCACCACTGTGAGTGGGCTAGCGAGGAGAAGACACACGACACCGGAGATTGGGGTGCCAACAATACCCAGCAGGTAATTTATTGTGATTTAATAAACACCAACACACATTCACTTGGCTATACACAACTGGGGTGCACGGTGAATGTCATGAGGTCAGTGCAGGTGACCGGGAAGTGCTCAGGTGCATGGTTTCAGAAGCTCCAGTAGAAATCCGAGGTGAGGCGGGGCGGCAGAGCTAGTGTGGAGCCAGGCAGCAAAACAGTGGGAGAACAGCAAGTCTGGGTCTGTCAGCTTCCGTCTAGGCGTTGCTCTCAGGGGGAGTCTAGGAGGTAGCAGACACCGCATTCAACAGGCTGCCTTGAGCCTTTTATTTCTTGCCGTTGATTACTTGAGGTAGTGCAATTAGACGCCTCTAGACATGATGGGTTTGGCAGCCCTGACTTTGTGGATGTGGCTCGTCCGTGTGCCCCGCCTGTCTGGGAAGCGCATGCTGTTTGTTTTTGTCCTACCTTGGCCTTTTTTAATCGCGACTTCCGTGGGCCGGACTGCTTTCTCCCGGGAGACGGCAAGGCTGCATAGACGCAGGTGTTACACTTTTTATTTGGTTACTTAGCCTCTTCAACATGTCTCTATGCAGGTCAGGCTTTAGAAGGTCCAGGAATGATCTCAGGGGTCTTCCCAGAAACAGAACTGTCAGTGTCTGACCTGTAGTAGAATGGTCAATGTTGCAATAAGACAGGAGAAAGATTGCTATTTTCTCTGATGAGGACATTTTTGTGTTTGCCATGGCCTTTAGGATTGTTTGAATGTTTGGATGAATCACTCAGGGAGTCCATTTGTTCCAGAATGATGTGACACAGTGGTTATGTGTTTGATGCCATTCTTTTTGATAAATGACTGGAATTCTTCAGATATGAACTGACTTTCGTGATCATTCACTAGTTGCTCTGGTAGTTCTGTCTGACCAAACAGAGCACAAAGAACATTTATGGTCTTTGTTGATGTTGCACTTCAGGCCACTTAGAATAAGCATCAACTACCACAAGAAACATCATGTCAAGAAATGGTCCAGCATAGTCAATAAGAACTCTCTGCCAGACAGTAGTTGGCCACTCCCAGTTGTGTGGGGGAGCTGCTTCTGGCTGATTCTAGGTTTATTGGCATCCTTAACATGACTTGGCAAGATCCTCTATTTCATGATCAGTGCCAGGTCACCAAACATACCTTCTGGCCAATTTTTCATTTTAACAATACAGGTATAATGATATGGTATAATTGAGGTGTTATGATTCTGGTGCCCCACAAGGTGCAGCCTTGGTACAACCTTGGCTTCCTTTTCCTTGGGAATAATAAACCCAGAATAATAATAAACCCAGCATGGTTTATTTTCTGTTCCTTCGTGCTACAGCCACGGCGCGACCTGATTCACATCGGTCTCATGACCAATTTGTTGTGTTTTTACGCTTAACACAAACACACTGGAGCTTAATTTCATGAAAGCTTTACTTGCTGTTTT
This sequence comes from Notoglanidium macrostoma, assembly GCA_030068235.1. Lineage (NCBI taxonomy): Eukaryota > Metazoa > Chordata > Actinopteri > Siluriformes > Auchenoglanididae > Notoglanidium > Notoglanidium macrostoma. Next base: position 11,889,748 of record JAQQZR010000004.1, read on the forward strand.
CTTTCCTTAACTCAAACAACACTTTCATGTTTGCATTTTTCCTTAATTTGTATCAATATGTGGCCCAAGAGTCTGGATCCAAGATTTGTCCTTATGAAATGTAATTTTTTTCAGACCAACATGACTTTGAAACTAACAACTAATTAAGTGTTACACTAGTGTTGCAAAAACTAGTGGTGCAAAAACCAAGGCCATCAGTTTGAGCACTTTTGTAATATTTTTGTAATATTTGTATGCCCTGAATATACAGCAGGGTCCAAAAGTCTGAGACATTTGTTTCTATTTTGCAAGCTTTACAAATTTAATAAAAAAAATATTTAATTACATGTATTATTATATTATTAGCAATAACTTGAGTGAAAAGTAACATTTTATAAAATATTTCATGAATGTTTCTTTTATTCTTTTATGTTTTCATTTTGCTTTAATGACAGTTTGTACTCAAATTGAGAGACTCCATAAAATCTGATGTTTCATGTTAGATCAAAACCATGGGAGTGGAAGGGATAAATCTCAAGGAATATCTGACCATTTGCACAAAGGAATTACAAATGTCACAAATTCACTTGCATTTAAACAGTCACCAAAAAAATTGTGGCAAATCTTGAATCTTAAATATTTAAGATTTTTATTTTTATTTATTTATTTTATTTTTATTATTCCATTTAGCTATAAATGAAAAAACTTCATACATACAGTCATTGACAAAGGTCTTGTCACGTAAGGACATAGTAACTTAAAAAGGCATATAACTTTATTTCTAATCAATCAATTGTTACAATAAATGGATCAATTTAA
>JAQQZR010000004.1:11894226-11907320 GCA_030068235.1 Notoglanidium macrostoma
CACTAGGACAGCCTTCTTTCATCTCAGAAATATTGCTAAGATAAGAAATATGTTGTCACTGCATGATGCAGAAAAACTTGTTCATGCTTTTGTCACCTCTAGGTTACATTATTTTAATGTCTTACTGTCTGGATGTTCCAGTAGGTGCATAAACAAGCTTCAATTAGTCCAGAATGCAGCTGCAAGGGTCCTTACTAGAACAAGAAATTATGAGCACATCACCCCTATCTTATTTACACTTCATTGGCTTCCGATCAAATTTCGCACTGATTATAAAATACTTCTGTTGTCCTATAAAGCACTGAATGGTCTCCCACCTCAGTATCTTTGCGAAATTCTGGTCCTTTATGACCCCCCATGCCTACTTGTGTAGCGCCCCCATGCCCCTAGAACAGGCATGCAATGGAATTAACCTCAGTACGGGGCGCTCCGAGTTCGTGTTACTAATAGTGATAACACAATAGATGTGTATATCTATGGATTTTGTGTGCTCTTTTACTGCACTGGATGCTGTTGGAATGAACCAGTTTCCACAACAACAAATTAAATAAAATAAAATCATTTATTTGCTCTTGTTTCCTTCTTTTGCAAAAATAAAATTACACAAAAATAAAATGCTTGAAATAATACTGTCAACTATTATACCTTTTCTCCTTTAAATGAAAAATCGGTTCCTTGAACCTCAAAAAAGCCTTTTTACACAGTTTCCATGCAAACAGGAAAATTAGCTATTGTCTCTTTGCCCTCTGTCCAAATCGACTATTGCACCTTTAAAATGAAATAAGCGCACTAGCGCACATGAACCATGAACACAAACCCTCGTGCGTTGTAACACTCAAATTCACAAATGTTTAAACTCAGTTCAAATAAATCCCTATGCCGACAAGTAACTAAATGAAAATAACACCCAAACACTCGCTGCAGGCCTGATTCCGATGCTTGGGAGCGGTGAGACCCAAAACATGAATGGTCGCTTCGCTCGAGGAGCAAACAAAATGGAGCAGGTACCTGAGAATTTAGACGAGAAAGAGTCGTTCCTCATGCGGACTCACGCTGGCACCAAACCCCTGTCGTATCCACCTTGTCCAGATGAACAATGAGTTCGCTGTCTTAGCAATGTAGTCCAGAGTCCATGTGCACACGAGGACGATGAGACTACGCCGGAATTGCGTAGCTAAGATGGCAGCCGGGTGTCTTCCTGAGGCAGGCTCTCTCGCTGGATTGAACTCGGTAAATATTCAACATACACAGTCACCAATAATGCAGTTACCAGTCCGGTGAACTTATATCGGCAATACGCCACTTCTAAAGCCTAGAAGCGAGTAATAACTGAGTAGTTCTAACTTTCTTATTCACGAGCTTAGACTAACCGTCTGCTCTCTTCTTCTTCCCACAATTCTCCTCGCTCCCGCTATGACCAATCAGGGTTCAAAGTTCACCATACCGTTTTAACCAATAAAAATACAGAAAATACATTTAAACATTCAAATAAAATACAGGCCTTCAGAAAAATAAATACATGTCGGCATAGCACATTCAGAATTTATACTTCTTAATATTTTACAATTGAAAATAAAATAAAAATATATAGCACAGGGCTACACTTGGATCAAAAGATGCAAGGCTATTTGTTAGTACCTTGAATATTGAAGGCTACAGCAGGGGGCAGAGCTTTCTCTTACAATGCCTCACAGTTATGGAACAGCCTTCCAATTTGTGTTCGGGACTCAGACACAGTCTCAGTGATTAAATCTAGGCTGAAAACACATTTGTTTAGCCAAATCTTTTGTTAATAGCCTTCTACTAGGTAAAGGAGTAGATCTGGAGGGTTCTCAGGCATAGAATGTTTTGGTAAACTGGGATGATTAGATGCTGTTGCCCCCTACTCTCACACATTCACTCAAGTTTGTTGACTGTAGAGTGTCTGAATGTGATATGTCCCAGGGGGCCCTCATGTCTGTGTTACCTTCTGGCTCTCCGTTTTTGGTTATGCTGTCATAGCTAGTCTTGCCGGAGTTTCTGCTTGCACTCAGCACACGATATATTCTGTTTCTTACCGTTGAGTGACAATGACCATACCTAACAATCTGCTTTTTTCTCTTCTCTCTCCCTCTCTGTCTCTCTCTCTCTTTGTCTGTCGAGCTGCACATGCTACTTCTGAGACTCCTGTGGTCCTGACCCCTTCTGCTATCCAGACCTGCCTGACCCATCCCGGTGTCCTACTCCTGGTTGGAGTCATCACTTGGAAACCACTTGCTCTTGTTAAATATGGCACCATATAAAGTGCCTCAACATACACCTAGAACTGTGAAGATGCCGTTTTACTGCTGTTGACATGAGCGGTTCTGCTACAATGGCATAGGACTCAAATCACCAAGAAAGGTCTTGCACTCTAAACTTGACCCTAGTATTAAAGTGTGTTTGTCGTAATTGAACTATACAGTGTGACCCAAATGAGGATGGGTTCCCTTTTGAGTCTGGTTCTTCTCAAGCTTTCTTCCTTTTTCCATCTCAGGGAGTTTTTCCTTGCCGCCGTCGCCGTCACTACAGGCTTGCACATTAGGAATATGTTAAGTTTAGATTCAGGTTCAATCTCTTTCAGACTCTGCAACCATCTCTCTCTCCCTTTCTTCCGTGTGTCGAGCTCGGAGACGTGAGTAAAACAGTAGACACAAGGTCATGTGTGAAACTCGGTCTGATTTAATGGAGAAAGTGTAGGAGTACTTATACACAAGGTCTCAAGGAAACAGATAATAAGACAAACACCTTATCTAAACAAAACAAAGGACTCCTGTGTGAGGAGTACGGTACAAAATAAAAGGACAGTGAATCATGTTCTCTAAGATAGCTAACCTGAACAACAAATGGTCATGTCATAAAGGTCTAGATTAAAAAAAGTCTGTGTCAGGGGTGATGTGAAAGAACCCCCAAAGGCACTATTTCCAGCATGCTCATCAACACCCCTGTGACTGTGACACCGGCATGGGCATGGACTCAGACATGAATATGGGCATAGACATGGGCATGGGAATAGCTGTCGGCATGGATGTGAGCATAGGCATAGCCATGGGTCTGGACACTGCCTCTGGTGTGGACTAAGGCTCTAGCATGGACTGGGGCTCAGGCATGGGCATGGGCCTTAGCAGGGGCCCAGGCATAGGAGCAGGCAAGGGAACCAGAACTGGCAGGCAAACGGCAACTGGCAAGGGAACAGGAACTGGCATGGGAACTGGAATGAGAACAGGAACAGGCATGGGAACCAGCACGGCAGCTGGGACAGGCACAGCAGCTGGTTCAGGCACAGAAGCCGGTTCAGGCATGGAAGCAGGCTCAGGTGTAGAAGCCACATTATTCCTAGATGCCAGGAGCAGGAGAATACTCAACCTCTGAAGTGTGCTCCAGAGCGAAGGCCTGTTGGCCACTGGAGGAGGCTCTGGCGCGTTTACCTCCCTGTTGGCCACTGGAAGGAGGTTCTGGAGTGCAGGTTGAGAGAGCATGTCGCTGCAGCCCTGTTGACCTGCCGGGAGAGCTCCCTGGTCCTCTGAGCCCCCCAAAAATTCCATTGGGTGCCTCCCTCCTGAGAGCCCAGTGAATCCACTTCAGCATCTCCTAAAGCTCTTGAAGTTCTGAAGGCACCAGTGTTCGATGGTGGTGAGGTACTCCGCCGACTTTGGATCTACCAGGCTTTCCTATAATAGATGGCACTGCAGACAAAACCTATTTGGGTTCTTAAACAATTCTTAAGCAATTGGAAGGTTAAGAAGTAGTTCACTAATATGAAATAGATGTTTAAGTCAATAAAATTTTACATTTTATAAATTTACCATAAATTTATCCTTAAATACAAGAATGTCAATGTTATAGAATATTACAATTTCTTTCTGATATATGTATACAGGTGGAGGATGGTTTGTTTTCCTCTTATAACACTGGCTCTAAATCAGTGGTACTCTGCGTGATGGTCAGAATGAAGTGACGTACATTTCAGACTGTTATGCTGGCTGAAGCTGCATACATGTCTCCTGCAGGAACATGGTGAGCCAGTCTACTCCAATTTAATATATTACTTTATACCAATAAGCAGTACACTGGGTTTGATTAATTTGAGATTAATTTAATGCACCCAAATAAACTTCGTTTGTACATTGTGGACCAACTTGTAAGCATGTCAAAGAACTTTTAGACCTTCTTCCTCTCAAGTCTGTTAAGGAGTGCTCTTTTTCCTCTTCTTTCCGGATATTCCATGGTTAGTTACTAAGTGAGGAAAACTCATCAGCAGTGCTGGCTCAGTGTCCTTTAGGACAGAAGTTCTACAGTTCTGTAAATGTATTGCTTTGGTGAGTGGTAGGGTCAGTGATGGTTGGTTGTGATATTAGATAGGATGGTAAAATCTAATATCTATCAATATCTGGACAATGAAACGATTGGGGTTTAGTAATGCATTATATCTAAGAATTCCTTTGTTGCCATAATAAGAATAATGTGAGGCAAACTCTTCCACACACTGTAAAGAAATGCAACTGCATTCATGATTTAAATTACAGGTCATTATGAAAGTTGTACTCACTTTAAAAACAAACTTAAACTTCATAAACATTTTAAGACTTTTGCTGTCTCTGTCTCTCTTTCTGTCTCTCCCTTTCACTGTCTGCATACTTCATCTATGACTCAATACCTCTTTCATTGAATAATGAATTAAACTTGAGTGGAACATCATGGCTTAGGTAGAGGTGACAGTGACTGTCTTGTGCCTGGCTGTGGTCTGTGGATTAAAAATGAAGATGAAGTTCTAGACCCTAATCAATCCCAAATGGGAGATAGTAATGGGTTTTCTCCACTATGTAGCATATAACATCTTTCCCTACAAGCTCTGACTTAAGAACTTTATGTTGGAATTATACAATTCAGAAGTTCTGGTTCATGTTGGAGCACAATATTGCTCTTATCAAGTCCTCGGTATGTGTTTATGTTAAATTCATTTATATGTTTGTTTAACTCAACTCCTGCTAAAATCAGAGTATACCTTTGTTTAAAAGAAAGCGAAATAAGGAGTTGTACAGAGCATATAAATTGAATTTAACTGTGCTTAAATCACATAGGTCCAGCTAAGAGCTAAGAGGGAAAGCTTTGCATTCATAATTCCATTTTAAAGAAACTTTTGTCACAGAAAAGGTTTATGCCCAAATGAACAACCCACTGCTGTGAAGTCACCACCATCAATGATGAGGATGACAAAGAGGATGACGAGGGCTTGAGGATGTTTTTTGACCTGTGCTGTGGGTTTGAATTCTCCTCCCCTACCCGCTGCTCACATTGAGGGCTATATTTGGAGAAGTGTGATGTCACAAGTGGTTGAGGGAGAAACCTATAACAGGCTTAGAGAAAACCAGTGATAGCACCAGTAACTCCTGCTGCTGCTCTCACCTGCAACTAAACTAGTGAAGGTAAGTGTTTATAATTCTTTTTGCTCCACGAGGCTCTAGTAAATGTGAGAGTTATTAGAGTGCCTGCAGTGAGCTTTTTAATCCTGCTGCCTTGTTTTGTAGGAGAAATGATGCATAAAATTAGGTTTGTGGTGCAAGAAAACAATCATAAGTTTCTTAACATTTTGGCTAATATTTGGTAATATAGAGAGGGAATAAAATACCATTATTTCACAAATAAATGTTTTCTGGACTGTCCTTCCAGGTGTTATGTTTTGATTATTCTTTACAGCATTTTCACAATTTTATGCTGCTACTTATTAAGGTTTACAAAGTCATGCAATTTCCACAGGCTGCAAATTTTTACACATGATAGTTTATTCTGATCCTGCTATTCTGTATGGTTTGTGTCATTCTGTTTGATTTGTACATTTGTAACCTTATATTGTTTTTACATTACTTGCACAATATGCAATCCTTTGTGATTTTTGTTCCCAAAGTATATATATTTATGAATATCTGAAAACAGACTTGACTGTATCACTTATTCCATTTCACTGGAGTCATTTTTTGCACTCATTCATTCTTAGTCATCCTAAAGTCATTTTGTCTACTATTCAGAATCCTGCCATGTATCATCTAAAATTGCCTGCCCTGCTTCTCTTGCTACTTGTTCTGCTGCAGTGTGTTACTACAGCACCAAACAACAGGTGAGCAAATGCGTCTGGTGTGAATAATTGCTCCTGTGTGCAAAATACTGAGTGTTGAAATATTTGTTAATTAGTCAGTTAGACTTTATTGTCCCAGTTAGACTTTATCATCATTCATACTAATAAAACAAACAAAAAAGTTGAACATTAATCATGCATGTTCATGCACATTAAGTGGCTATAGGTGCTCCTGTCCTGTTATATGCATTTACAGTGCTCTGTATTGCATGTGTTTGTGTATTGTTTGTCTTCAACAAATTTTTTAATCATTTTGTGAAATACTGTTTTTGTGAAACACCTTTATAAGCTCACTGGCTGCTGTTTGCCTGTAGGTTTTCCATCTCTTCCAGTGAGCAGGTGGATGAAATGTTGGATGGGAAAAGATGGATGGCCCCAGGCTTGCTGATGAATGCTTTCCTCCAATTGGCAAGGTTGCGACCTGAAAGAGAACTCAACACAGTCAAAAGGTACTTGAGCTAAATAGTGAAAGGCTGCGAATGCGACAACTGAACTATTGACTTGAGAATGTGCTTTTGAGAGTGTTACAGTAGATAATAACATGTAATAAGGTGGAGAGATGTTTTTCCATTCTATTGCTTTAGTTGTTGTTGTTGTTGTTGTTGTTTTCTTCATGCATAAGTTTGATACAACTCTTCCTGGAGTAAACATACTACTCCTCCACTTATTATATACACCATTTGTCATCATAATCAGTAAGTTGAATAGCGATATTGAAATAGTGAGAATAGCAATACAATATTTATTTAAAAATAACACTGTGCTTTGAAGTTAGATTAAAAGTGGGGTTTTAAGCTGTTTGAGCCTCTAAAAGGATCATGAGTTCCAGATGAAATTGAAATATCTTCTTCACTTTGTATCGGATCAGCTCGCAGCACCATATAGAGAAGAGAAGATGCAACACAGCCACATGTATGACCCAGAGGTTGGCCGACTTCCTTATTCGCTCCAGAAACACCGTTGGCACTGTCTACATCCCCACTAACATTGGTGCAAACACATATGGCAAGAGGGATGTGCTCCAATCACCCAACTCACTGCCTCTTTAGTCTCCTCTTGTGCATATATACAAACACAGAGCCACTGTAACAAAATTGACCATGAAGATGATGATCATGATGATGGTGATGTTGATGACAGTGACTCATTTGAGTGTTATTTTACTCTTTTATTTTTCTTGTCTGTGCCTTTTGTTATGAAACACACAACATCATAATGTACAGTATATGCTGTGAACAAAAATATGTGAACAATAATGCATTATTAAATAATAATATGCCTATGAAAAAAGTTTTCTTTTTGCATTTTGTAATAAAATTATCTTAAAAGTACAATTACGTGTGCAATGTTATTATAAGTAAATTTTGCATAGTAAATATTTCATTGTAATATGGCACTCATTAAAGAAAATAAATATCAGAAAATAAACATAAAGTTGAATCAAGAACAACAGTTTCTGGCAGTGTTTCTAAATATGGTCTAAATAATGCAGTATATCTGTAATGTATCAGTAGGAAACTATATAAACCTAAATTCAATTATACAATTTTGTGTGTGTGTGTGTGTGTGTGTGTGTGTGTTTGTGTGTGTGTGTGTATATATATAGTATGTTTATGAACAATTATCTTATATTGCAAGTCATAAATATAATGTTTCTAGAAATTCTAGAAATATAAAATTATATTATAATATAAATATAATATGAATATAATATTATATTCTAGAAATATAATATTTCTTTCCTGCCCATAGATTTTAAACTCAAGTGAAATCAAACCACTACATTTTTTATAAAATCCCCCAAAAAAAACCTTTGTGTGTGTGTAGGTTTAGTGCTCACTTAAGTATTGAATGAGTGTCGAGCAAATTCTGCAAACATATTATGCTTTTGATCTGTAATTATCTCGAAAATGTGTCTGCCGCTGTATCATGGCCCTTGAAATTGCCCTTGTTTACATGAATGTGTTGAGAAGCAAAGGCTTACCAACACTGTATGTCACTTTCTTTATGCTATTATTGCATCCTCAAAAGCATTAGTCATCAATGAGCTTTATTATGCGTAATAAAAGTTGTTCACCTTTGATCCTGTTTATCTGATCATACAGATATAAGAAATAAAAAATAACATCAGCTACACAGTGAAAACATCAGTGGTGCAAAATAAGGGTCTCTGTTATGCTGTGGCATTTTGCTGACATGGTTTGGGTTCATTAGTCCCCATAGAGGGAAGTGTCACTGCAAATCACAACAAAATTTTTCAAACTGATCACCTTTATCCTATGATGAGACATTTCTATCCTTATGCGTGTGGTCTCTTCCACAACCACAACTGTCTTCATTACTCATGCATCACATATTTGTTGGCAGTTGTAGTCATTTACTTCTCACAGTTACAGCATATCTATCACATCAGCATCCTTTGTCCATTAGTGTCTATTGCCTTGGTAGGACAACTGCTGCCTGTAGGAGCCATGCCTACTCTGCCTGAAGTCATAAAGGATAGAAATAGAGCAAACATTGAAAATGGTTGTAATGTGAATGAATCAATCAGGATTGTGGAGCAGGGGCACATCTCATATAACCACCACCACAATGGCAGCAGTCCAGTCCGAGCCTGAAACTGATGAATGTTTCTGTCATAAATTTCAAACAAACCCAAGATAGCCATCTCTTATGATGAGCTATAGATTTAATAACACTGATGGTGAAGCTTTCAGTGTTCTATGCTAACTGGTCTTCAATTCCTTAAAAACGTCTTCCTTTGATAGACAACTTATTATGACTCACTCCAAATCGTTTGTGATAAATGGTATAATTATTTTAACATAGGTAAACTGACTTCCACCCTAGTGTTACACTATTTCTCTTTTAATCCAACTGTATCTAACAGTAGCGTTGCCAGTGACGGTGATAAATTAGTGAATAATACGTGGTTGTGGATAATATGCTTGTTGTAATCTGCTGCAATGATGTAAGCATCTACATTCTCAGCATCTGAGAGGTGAAAGTGTGTACACGCTTTTCAGGGAAATTAATGTGCCTAGCAGGCATTGCCTTCAGATCTATTTTCCATCTCTGAATGCATGCAGAGAAGAAACCAGCCTGAGTAACACTTTGACCTTAATGCTTTAAATAGTATAATTACAGTTGGCTTGAATGTATTATTTTCCTTATCAGCTTTCAGTGTACTTATCCAATCTGAACCTGCTAACAGCAATTTAAGCCTGGCTGAATAGAAAACTCATAATGTTTGACAGAAAAAGGAAATATATTACACATACAGTACTGTACAAAAGTCTTAGGCACATGCAAAGAAATGCTGTGAAGAAAATAACTTCAAAAATAATGAAATTAAATCTTTCTGCTTAAGATTGCATGATTGCTAAGCTTGATGTCCAGAGAGCCATCCACAGGTTTGTCACATTGGGTTGTTTCAATCAAACTATTGAGACCTATTATTTTTAGGCATTTTCTCTGCTGTTCTTCTTTTATGGTCATTTTTGGGATTTGATTCAGTAGTTGAGAATTTTTAACCTGACATTTAACCACTGTGCCACTGGCTCCTCTAAATGTTTTATTTGTTGATTTTACTTATTTAAAAGAATGTGTGTGTGTGTGTGTGTGTGTGTGTGTGTGTGTGTGTGTGTGTGTGTGTGTGTGTGTGTGTGTGTGTGTGTGTCTGGCAGGGGCAATTAAATGATGATGTTTTACGGTTGCCTTAAGATTTATTTTAGTATTTTAGCTGCACTTTTGCATAGCAGGTGCTCATTTGCATACCGGTGAGCCCTCACCACAGCTTGTGTGTAATATCCTTGTTTTACAAGCATAAGTGTTTACTGTTATAAAAGAAATGTATTTACAAGTTATCCATGCTGGCAGATGATTGTGTTTGCTGTTCAGTAAAAGGCTGGTAGTTTTTGTTGTCAGGTTGATTTCCTTCTTCTGGCAGTTCTCTGGCTAACTACCAAATCAGTGTTTGTGCCATTAATAAGTGCCAAAAAATGGAGCAAGTGCTTCATGCTCAAGCTTTTTACTTAACAACACAACAGTAGAATATTTATGATGAATTCATTTTTCCCCCAAAGTCATATAAAATGCCTAGATCATGGCAAACCTGCTCAAATTTTGAACACCCAAATTTTGTACTTGCTCATATTCATTTTTAAATAATAAAAATATGGCTCTTTGGCTGTGAAAGATCAGCAATACAATTTAATGCTCCAATTCTGAGTACATTCTACAGACTAGATTGTTTTTATTATTCTATTTTAAGCTGATACAATTAATGTTTGCATCACTTTAAATATATATTTTCAAATACCTACTGAAGTTCGGAAATTTGCTGATAGCTAGGCTAATTTTAAAGATGATGCAGACAGTTCAACATTTGAAAATGATACAAATAACAGAAATAAGCAGAAAAGACAAAACAAAACAAACAAAAAAAAACAAATATCAGTTAAAGAAATTTTTAACTTTGAAACATTCAAGATGACAACACTGACAAAATCTTTGATATTTGTTTTACTAATTTTATGTTCTTTGAAGATAAAATTATATATTATATTATATTATATAATATATATATTATAAATTATAAGATTATATATATATTTATATATATATTGTTTATTTAGCCTATAAGCTGTTATATATTTCTATATAATAAAATATAATTTGATGTTATATTAATTTATAATTATACATTTATATGAATTTGTACTGTATAATATAATGTATTGTTCTGTAAGTTCATTTTTTTCTCCCTCAGTTAAATAAAAACGTTCGTAGATCTAACTACATTTTTTTCAATTCATAAAAAAAAAAAGATCGTTTACTTCTTGATCCTCGTCGGCTGCCGTAGTAAGCTGATGTAAAAAGGCGGAAGTTATGAACGTTTTGGAACGCGAAGAGATATATTCGGCTACGTTTTAAATGACTTACTACCACCTATAAAAGTGCACTAAATAGGTTATGAATGAACACAGTTTCCACCCTATATGATGTATTAGGTGCCCTATGGTAAGCCGTTTGGGATTTAACCTCAGACTTCGGCTCCGTTACAGCGCATGCGCTCTATGGTATTAAACGACTGCTTTAATTCATCAAACAATTTTGTTATCGGCAAAAAGTAAGTCTTGTTCAAAGTGTAGAAATAAGAAAAGTAAAAAAGAGATGGACGACTAGAACACATATCTTAGTTTTTGTCTTTATATGTTGAACAGTAAACACCAACAGTTGTATCACTGTAAAGTACAAATAATCGGGTTTGATAACCAATAGCGTCGTTTATCATATACAGATGTATTTACTAAACCATTAGTTATAATAGCATGGCCATTCTGAAGACAGTTTTATATTTAACTTAAACACAAAAGAGGAGTCACTTTCTGATGTAGAACGCGTTTTTGACTGAAAGTTTATATGGCTCTGTAAAAATAGCATAAGCGGTATGTGTGTGTGTGTGTCTATGTCTGTGTGTGTGTGTATGTGTGTGTGTGTGTGTGTGTAGGTGGACTTGAGTGGTATGGCAGGAAGCTCCCCGTCAGCGAAACACTTCAGATTTGTGGTCGTAGGTGGAGGAATTTCAGGGGTCACCTGTGCAGAACAGGTAAATGCATCAGCTTTGACTTTATAGTGAGCTGTTGTTTATGCTCTGTGTTTATTTCCATCCAACCGTGTCTCATGTGTTCTCCTTTTCCCTCTCCAGCTGGCTTTCCAGTTTCCTAAGGAGGAAGTTGCTCTTCTGACCGCTGCTCCACTGGTGAAGACTGTGACTAATTTAAGACAGGTCTGTATTCAGAATCAGAATGAAAAACACAGGTGCATTTATGTCCATAAGCACTCAAGACACCCATCACACTGAGCAGGTCATCCTTCACCAATATAGACATCACAGTCCAAAAAAAATGCAAGACAATGTAATGCAAAATGAATGAATATACCTTATCGTACAGGCCTTTTTCAACCTTTGGAATTAACTTCATAGAAACCTGTACCCTCAAATTCATGTTGGCGTACAAAGCTTTCCTATTAATTTCACTGTAAGCCTAAAATGACTATGTAAATAATGGAATAATAAGGCAAGAGTTTTCAGGTTAAACTGGAACACACTGTTAGTGATGGTAACTGATTGTATAGTGATTGTAACAAGTCATTCAAGCAAAATGAATCCATTTCTTTAAACTGAATCTAGGTTTTGAAAGCGATCTATAAACTAATTGTATTAGGATGGTTGAAATATATGGTGCTCAGATGACAGTGCAGACACTGGTAATATACATTTCGATGATTTAAAAATGTCAAACAATAACTGATTGATAAGCTTTTTGAAAAGATATTTGTTCTTGTCGATCAGCAGCTGCTAGTGAGATTTTGCACTAAAATTAAGGCTTCATTTGGTTTCATATGTTGATCATATAATAATTATACATAATTAAGCACACATTACAGTAACGCCATGGTGCAGAAACACTCTGTGTAACTACCAAATCTGTGACAATTTATCAATATTTGTCATTGCAGTATATGAAATGTTCAGGACCAGAAGGCAAATGTATGTGTTTATCATGTTTATTAAATGTGATCTATTATTAATAATAAACAAAGTCAATAATCGATTTATATAGAGAGCGTTCCTCATATAATCAGGGATCAATACATGAATCACCGCGCTCTCCTCAGAGAAACAGTGTATGTGCGTAATAAGGATGTAACACATCTTTGCTGAAGGTATCCAAGACTTTGGCAGACTTTGATGTGGAAGAACAGCCATCCAGGATCTTAGAGGAGAAGTATCCTAACCTGAGGGTCATTCACTCATCAGTCAGAGTCCTCCATGCAAAACAGCATGTGAGTCAAATTATTCTGTGTGTGTGTGTGTGTGTGTGTGTGTGTGTGTGTGTGTGTGTGTGTGTGTGTGTGTGTGTGTCTGTGTGTGTGT
>JAQQZR010000004.1:11930386-11940822 GCA_030068235.1 Notoglanidium macrostoma
ATAATTCAGTATATGTGTTGCTTCATAGTTTGAGGTATTCAGTATTGTTTTACAATGTAGAAAACAAACAAAAAAGAGAAACCTATGAAAGAGAAGGTGTGTCTAAACTCTTGACTGAGAGTGTATATATATAATCTATCTATCTATCTATCTATCTATCTAGATAGATAGATATATAGATAGATAGATAGATAGATAGATAGACAGACAGAGAGATAAAATGGGAAGTTTTACTTAAATCATTTACCTTTTCCATAGACATCACCATGACTTCCTGTAAGTCGCCAGTCAAAGTTGTACGTGCAAATAGCTTGGATGTTACTGTGACCTGTTCCGTGAAACAGCATCCTCTCATCAATGTCCATAATACGTTTTATCTTTCTCAGCTGGGCCTTTTTCCTTTAATAAGAAAATAGAAAACAATAACAAAAACTTCTTTAACCCTTTTGTGTCCTCTTAGAACAAATAATGGGGATATTTTCTTGAATAATACATTTCAAATAATTACATATTTTATTACATTCATTATTTACAATTTATTCCAAAGCGGTGTAGAATTCTCGATTCTGATTGTTGATTAATTTTCTATAACAGCACGGCTCAGGTTGCAACGTAAATCACGTAATGTAGTTCAGGCTGCAATGTAAATCACAAGTTTATATTAATGTGCTCATTCTAACATTATCATTTCAATAATAACAGCTTACATAAACAGATATTTTATATGATAAACATTTTATATGATTAACAGATAATGTATGCAGTTGTGGATATTTTGAAGTTCTCTAGGAGGAGATGTTTATTTAGCATTTTTGGAAGGAGCCTTCAATGTCATTAAATAGGCCCTGTAATACACAGAACCGTTCCTTTTAGATTTCCATCAAAGCTCAGAGACCTTGGCGGTTTCTCTGCGCTTTTTTGTATTTTTAGTAAAAATCAGGTTGGTGAGGAAATGACATTTACAGCAGTTATAACATAAGTTATAAGAGGAAATAACTTGAATGCATGGGACTCTTAAAAAAAAATCTAAAAAATATTTAATCATTCAAAAATTGCTGTGCTATAAACAGAATAAAACACTTAAGACTTACTATTATAGGAAAATAATCCACTTTGGGTTGAGCTGCATAACTCCACCCTGCTACTGATTTGTTTCCACTAACAGTACACCTCACTGTCTTTTATTCCTTTTTTATTACTCTTTTTATTTACAATACTACTTAATAAATTCATACACAACAAGAATGAGGCCAACATATTAGCTAATGATTGCTTATGTTTTTCAGCATTGTACTTCTTAGCAAGTGCTATCTGAAGATTTTGTCATGAGCCCCATTCTACAGCCATCATCTTTGCCAGTGAGCTGGAGAAATGTGCTGAAAGCATTGACATAAAAGAACAGAGGTATACACCTGCAGAAAAACTCCCACAGATCCAGGTTCTGTATCCTCTGAATTGATTTGATAGGTTGAGACATAGTCCTCTCATACAGCCTGGCCACCTCTTTGTACTCAAATGTGTCTCTGCACAGAGGGATGAGCTATTGGAACAAAAACACAAGGTCACATAGGAAGCCTGACCGGTAATGGCACTCAGTGTGATGTTTACACACGTTACTGATATGTTTGATACCTGATATGGCTCATCTGTGTTAACTCTTTCCCAGTGACATGGGACTGGCAGAGCCAGGTTATCACAGATAAATCTGAGCACAAATTAATAAAACCATCAGCATTAATGAATTAACTGCATGCTGTGCTATACAGTGAATAATAGAGCTAGATCGATAGATAGATAGATAGATAGATAGATAGATAGATAGATAGATAGATAGATAGAGAGAGAGAGATAGAGAGAGAGAGGGATGGATAGATAGATAGATAGATCTAAAAAAATAAAGAAAACTAGAGCCTGTGGTTTGCATATATGATTTACCTAAATCCAGTGGCTGAATGCAGAGCCCTTTTAATTGGTCTCTGTTTACCAGTTGTGACATTGATTTGCTTCATAACTACAAATCAAAAGCACATGAGACATGTTAGATCGATTATAAACTATCTGTGGGAGATTTCAGATTGCCTTGTTTAGTGTGTAGTTTGGAATGTCACCTGAAAAGTCTAATCTGTAGCTATATTTAGGTGTATAGAAATCCATGGAACCATGCTGATTCCTGTTGTAGTTTGCTTCAATCTGTTCGCTGGTCACCGAGCATCCTGCACTGGGATCAATCTACAGAGAACACAAGACAGTGCAGCTGTCAAACAGACTGAACATGCAAAGGATATGCAAGTGTTTAGTTTATAAACCAGTGTCAATATGGGCAGGTCCTGTATATCTCTGGCCACCATGGTTTTTGTGATTTTACTGTAGTAACATGCTCGGCATGACATACTTCAGTTGTGTGTTAGAGCAAGAATCTCATCAAACTGTGGTGCTCTCCAGACACACAGGACAACAGTCGAGCTCTCTTGTAGACTGACTTAAAAACAGAAAAGACACGTACCTCAAACATGTGCCACACTCCACATTCAGCCAGATAAAACCAATGCCAATTAGGCTCAGATGTGTCCATCTCCTCCTCGCAGGATTCCTCATCATTGTTTTTGGGACACATTTGCTGAACATGCTGAACACACTTGTCAGTTACGGAGCAATGCATCTGTGGCAAAGGCATAAACAGCAGACGGCTGGACCCAGACACGTTTTTGTACCAAACAGCTGGACCAGAATGTGCTATTGTTTTAGGATAGCGGTGCGCACGCAACGTATATTCAGTATACAACGGCATCAATTGGCAACTATAACATTGATGTCTACACACAGCACATTATAAACTAGATGCATGAACGAGCTACACTATTTTTTCTAGAAAAGTTCAAACCGATCTTCATTGTCAAATATCAAACGATGAGCCAACTTTACACCGATTATTATTTTGTGCCTGTTTGGCGAGATTTCAAAATGTATTTATTTATTTATTTATATTGATTGGACACACCGTTAATTATCATGACCAGACGACTAATGTATATATAGTTACCTTAATTTAAAAGCAATAATATTCCAATACTGTCATCATTATTTAGGTTAGGTTTCTGTTTCCTTAGAAGCTGAGTTGTTATTGTTGATATTTCCGTATACGTCATTCGTGACGCAAAGACCTTACACAACGGATCCAGGCGCTTCAGAGCTTCACGCGCTGAATTTCAAGCTCGAGATTCGCTGTTGCCATAGTAGTCCTTGTTGCTCAGGGTGTGAAAAAATAATCCTGCTAAACACGGACATACGAGCATAATATAAAATAACACAAAATAGCGACATTTATTAGATATTATTACACTACTGAATCTGTTCATTTCGGCAACAAACGAAACCAAAATGCTGAACCAAATGAACTGAACCAAATGAACAACTCTAAAGGAATCGTCTAACTGAGCAGAGTCAAATGACTTGACTCCCTGAAAAGACAGAATCATTTTAGCACAGAAGAGCTGGTTTTCGGTTATCAGAAAATCTTAAAATCTCCAGCTCAGAATAAGGCAACATGTGAGACACACTGACCAGCTGAACGGCAGAGAAAACCCAGGTCATGACCGAAAGATTCTCTGAATCGATGAAGCACCCGCAGAATCAAGTCGAGTCATTTAGTCCATGAAAATGAATCCAAGTCTTGGTTCAGTGATTCCTTCGTTCAGTCCCAGGATTATTTGGATATATGACATATCTTTGATAAACACCGCTGCTATGAGGCTGTTTACTTATTTGCTGAAGGTAGACCTTTGGTTAGTCCTGGGTGCAATAGGTACAACTGCTAGACCAAATTTGTGCTTTTGGCATCAATGTTATCCAGGTGGCCCTGAACAAAGCTGTATCTGGTCACTGTCCTATCTGTGTTGAACTTCGGGTTAGTGCAAATAATATCACATTATCCAGTAAGACATAACACCACTCACAACTGCAGCACCCTCCAGACCTAATATTTAAATATGCAGTATAACATGTGAGCAACACATTAAAAAAAAAGAAATAAAATCCAGTAGCCCTATTCAAATTAAGAAATGAGTGCCATTTGCCATTCTCAAATTGTCCAGACTTTTGTGGCAACGATTGTTCACACTTACCCAGGAAGAAAGCACACTGAAAGAAAAAAAACTAAATTAAATACCATAATACTAAATATTATTATATTTAGATAGAGTATTAGATATATTATTCATATCTTGAATAGGTAAAACAAATATAAAATAATTCAGCCTGTTTTTAGATGTGTTTATTCATTTCAGTGTTAACATTTTTAATAGTAGGAGAACATTTATTACAGCCTAATGAGCAATAAAACGAATGCTTTATAAACCAAATGATAACTACAAAAAGCTCTATTCTAACAAAGTTTCAAATTATTATATTTAATTAGTAATTATTTGGGTACTGTCTAAGTTACTTTTTGAATTATCATCATTGATTGAAGAAATAAATTTGCCAATCGAATTATTCCAGGTGCTAAACTTTTTTATGCTAGCATTTAGTGTCTAAGCAGTAGAGACTGCTGGAGATACAAAAACTGAATTCATTCATTGATTCATTCATTCTTCCATTGACAGTAACTGTTTAACCTGTTTTAATCCATCATGCAAACATTGGGTATAAGTTAGAAATACACCCTGGATGGGATGGCAGTCCAGTAAGTTGAATGAATTTAGTGTAAAGAACATTGTGAGTGATACATTAACGTTAAGAAAGCTTGTGCAGGAATGGTTTATTAAGGTTTTGAAATTGTATTGAAAATGGCCACTAGAGGGCGCCAGAGACATAATGCTCTAGTACTATTCATCAATGATGGGAAATTCGACTCTGTTCAGTGAGCCAGTGCACTGGGATCAGGTCACCAGTAAGAACCGTGTCTTTCGGCTCCCAAACGGTAGAAGATGACTGACTGAATGATTTACTTTCCAGTGCATTATAAGGCCTATTTCAATCACTGTTAGCCTAAAACAGCTGATATAAATGTTCACTGAAAAAATCTAGTCTAAGATATCATGTATTCATGTTTACACTGTCTTGTTGTGTCTGTGCTTCATTATGAAAAGTTATTTCCATTTTTTTCCCACATCTTGATAGCTGATCATCTTCCATAATAAACATGTCTCAAAGCTGAGAGTCAAACATGCTTCTCACCATTCATACAAACAAACATCTCAGGAAACATTTAAACGGTTAATAGGCTATAGCAATAGGCTGAAGGTAGCTGAATGAATGAATGAATGAATGAAGGACATCTACAACAACAACGTAAATAACGTTTACCTAAAAGAGGCAAATAAGAGAAATGAATCGTTCACAAAAGTCACATCACTGATCGTCACATTGTGCAGAACAACTCAGATATTTATAATTTTCTCTGGATGCTTTTCAGTCACTGCTGTAGCCTACTGTATGTGATTAACGGCGTTAGAGAATTCTGAACAGAGAATACTGATGAATTTACAGTGATGACGTCATGTCTTAGATTCATTTCCATAAAACGGCTCTTCAGAAATCAATCAGCCCCCAATATAAAAGAGCCAGCTCAATATATGACATACTACATTCCAAAAGTATATGGACGCCTGACCTTCACACCCATGCTAACCTATGTGGTTCTTTCCCAAACTGTTGCCACAAAGGTGCAAGCACACAATTCAAGTACAAAAGTAATTTATATGGTATATGGTATTGTGTATATTTCTTGTGCATGCTGAATCGGCCCAGGTGTGCATTATTATTATACGGGATTATGTCCCGACTATACCTATAATATAAGCAGCCTAATCAGCTTGACAGCGGCATGTGGGCCAGATGTAGACCGACAGGTTGAAACCGATCTGCTAAGATTCAAGCTCGGCAGTTGAGTAACCGGCGCGAGAGTGGCCCGAGTGATTTTTTGCCCGCTGGGAGACTGTGGACACGCCCCCTTGTGTTTTTAATCACGCCTTTCCTCGCGTTTACTCCCCCGCTGTCCTTAGTCCATACGCATTCAACTCTTTGAGAACTTCGGCGCTTGTTTCCACAGAGAGGAACTACAGTGGAAATCTCTGGTGAGTAGCCCATACACTGCACATTTCCTCCTGCTACATAATCCACCTAAAAATGCATGCAATGTGCTTTGTTTATATGCATGCAATGAATTTTTTTATATAAAGTGAATTGTTTAAATGAACACTCCCTGCTTGGATTGGGGGAAAACTGTTGTTCCTAGTGATTTAACAACCATCTGAAGCAGATTTTTCAATTTATTTTGCACTTATACAATATAAAAAAACAATGTACTATTTAATGACTTTTTAATCATGATGTTTTATAGCAGAGACAGCACTGTGTGTGATCCTACTGAACAACTGCTGAAACTTACATTTGTGCATGCAAAAGAAATATAGCAAATGCATAACAACACACAACAGTTTTCAATGCAACTACAATGAAACTGTGTGTGTGACAGAAGGATAGTCAATATGCCAGAGGCCAGAGGACGAGACCCTGTGATCGAGCCTACTGAGGAAGCTCAGACATGGAACAAGAAGGGCACAGGAACAACACTAGAGAGAGAGAAGTGGGCCAACAAGACAGAGTTTATGTTGTCCATGGCTGGTGAAATCATTGGCCTGGGCAATGTTTGGCGCTTTCCCTATCTCTGCTACAAGAACGGAGGAGGTGAGGCTGAGAGAGAGAGAGAGAGAGAGAGGTGGGGGTCGGTGGCAGGAAAGAGGATGTCTGGATTTTCAGTTTTGTATTCTTTTGTACTAATGTACAGGATTAATATCTAAGATACAGCAAGTGAAAGCAGACCTGTAAACAGACCTGTAAATAGGTTTCAGATATATCAGTGAATCTTTTGAAATGCTCATGATGAAGAATAGTGCATGCCCACACAGAGTCATGCACTTTTTAAACAAAACACACCTTTTTCTTTAGCTGCTGATGCCTGGAAACAGAAGCCTCCTAAGCCAGGCTTTTAAACATCATGTCTTTTTCTTAAGAATAATAAGCTGAATGTTAATTCTGTTTATTATACTGTATTCTGGTCTGTCCTCAATAGAAGACAAAATCCAAACAAATAACCTCAGGCTCACTTGTATGTATATGTGCAGGTGTATTCTTCATCCCTTACTTTATCTTCCTCATCTTCTGTGGCATCCCTGTCTTTTTCCTGGAGACTGCAATGGGTCAGTACACTAGTGAAGGAGGGATCACAGCCTGGAGGAAGATATGTCCTCTGTTTGAAGGTAATTTCTCTCCCTCTCTCTCTCTCGCTCTCTCTCTTTCTCTCTCTTGTTATTTGATTGAGTGAGTGACATTGTGAGGCAGTGGTTAGTGTTGCTGCATCACAGCTGCAGAGATCCCAGTTTAATCATGAGCTTGGGTTAATGTCTGCATGATGTTTCTCTCCATGTTTGCCCAATTGTTTGTATGCATTTCCTGTGAATTCTCTGGATTCCTCCCGCCTAATAAAAACAAGCCAGTAGGTGACCTGGCAACTCTAAATTGCCTGCTGGAGTTGCCCCATCACATCCAAGGGGCATTAAGGCAGAGTGTACTTCTGCTCAGTGATTTAATGAAGTTCCAGAGCCACCAAATACACCACCAAGATAAGGTAATAAATGAATGTAAAGTGACATATACAGAGTCAGCCCAAAAAAATGTATACACACTTCAGGAAAGGAAAAATATGTAGAAATATTTTAATACTAAATTTTTATACTTTTTTATGTATAAATTTATGTACTTTTATATGCTGTTCATGTCTTATACTTTTTTGCATTACCTGCACATAACATAAAAGTGTCTTATTGAGTCTTGGTGGTTTGTCTGACTGCCTACATGTGAAGTACATTTTTAGAATAAATATAGTAGGCCTATATCAAACTCACCTAAGGGGCATTTTCGCGAACTGACTGACAGATAGACTGACTGAGTCCCATTATTGAAATGCACATGTATGAAGAATCTAGTTAAGTTTCTAATTAGGAGTTTGAATTATGTGGAGTGCATATGATTAATACAAGTTATACTAATGCCAGCATCAAATAATATGATTCAGCCTGATTTTGACACGATTTGTTGTGGCCGAAAAATTTCCAGGTTTGGTCCAGGATAGGAATGATAGGAGTCACAAACGGGCCATGTAGTGTGGACAGCAATGTGACGGGTTCCTTGATGTTCCTTCTGTTGCCGTGATTGGCGATTTCTTGACCCTCCTCCCCGGCAACTTGCAAGGACGTGAATGATGATTGCAAACTTGTAGTCCCGACTTTATGCATTATGGCATTTAGGTATTATGACTGAATAATCTGACATGGTAACCATTGGTAGAAATCAGCTGCACATTAGCTTCTCTCCTATATTTCCGAAAAAAGTAAATTTTCATTCTCTGGAATGAACAGAGAACCAAATACACTTGAATACATTTTAAAATATATTTGAATATATTTTGTTAGACTGCACAGTAATGAAGTTAGAAAGGGGCGGCCTAAAAAGAGCATGACGTGGAACTATGTAGGATTTTACCAAGATTATAGTCATGTACTGCAAGGATATCTGATGTATTGCAGCATTAGGATAAAGAATGGATTCAATATGAGATACTCAATAGTCTTAGAGAAGTACAGTAAAACAAATCCAGAAATTGAGATTTCTACATTTTGAAGATTGTAGTGAGATTCACTAGAAGTGCACTTTTGCTTTACATTACATTAATTGAGCACAGCACTTTATTTTATTCTTGTTTTATTTTACAGCATATATTTTTGTGCTTTGCAACAGAAAATCACTTTTTTAATACAACAACAAAAACACTCCAAGTGCACTACATTAAAATGAGAATTTTGAAAAGAAATGTTGTGTTACATTTTAATGAGTTTCTAATGAGTGATTTCACATATAAAACTCAATGCACCACATAAAAATCCACCTGTCTGTAACCAACTTTACCACGGTGGGTTCAGAAGAGAGCACTACATGCTTGAAATATTAGTATGTAGTGAATACCGAATATTTAATGAATGGTTGTGAGGATGTGCTGTGGCATGAATACATTTGTAGCTGCTTACTGGCTGTATTTGTCTCGACTGTTTCACGTAATATGTGAAAATGATCCATTATCTTAAAAAAAACAAAACTAATAAAAAACCTTAAAAATATACCATATTTGCATGATACGCTAATTTAAATCTGTGCTCTAAATTTCCAGACTCTGAGGCAAAGCCTTGTGCTCTTTATTAGACAGGATCACATGAAATGATGCATGAAACATAATAAATGCCACATTTTACCACACAATGCCTCTTTTGAAACACAGTGCATTGCACAAAGCACAATTTTATATCTTAAGGACTCCTAATAAGAAGGAAATACCTTTAAGACCCTAAATGAATGACTGCTTCGAAATGGCATTGAAACTTGTATGACAAATGCTATACTGCTGAGGGTGGTCTGGCAAAATGAGGCTTTTCTAACCTTGTTTTTAAACTTGTGGTATTCACAGGTATTGGCATTGCATCTCAGGTTATTGTGATCTACTTGAACATCTACTACATTGTGGTTCTTTCCTGGGCGGTCTTCTACCTCTTCAGCTGTTTCCAGACCACATTGCCCTGGATCTCCTGTGCCCACGAATGGAACACAGGTATAACAATTTTAATTAAAATTTTTTTAATGAAACTACAATGAAAAATATTTTGTTTGAAGAAATACTACAATGTTTGAAGGAATTTGTATGAAAAATCCTGATCTCAATTCACTGTATTGATAGTGTAACAGCAGTAGTAATTAAGTAAGTATGTTTATAAAAAACACTTAAAGTGATGTACATACAGCAATTTCAACAAGCATAAATAGAAAAACAGACATAATAGACACAGGCATCCACTTGAAATAGTTGAAAAGCTAGCATATAAAATATGATGGACTTGATTTAACAACTGCAACCTAATGTTCAGTTTCTGAGGTCAGTGTCAAGAATCGCCCCAAATTCCTGACAAGTCTATTTTGCTAGCACATGTGGACATTGGAATGATTTTGCAGTGAGCCTGATTCTTTTTACACATATTTCACTGTGGATGCAACAACGTGGTTTTGGAGGCTGATCGATTGTTGAGAATTTGATGTAAGTCATACTTTCCTGTTGCACTAAATGAAACTGACCCTACCTACATTTCCAATCTGCTTGGTTCTGGCAGTATCTCTCTAGCTCATTACCACTTTATAGGCATTTCATGAAATTCTGAAACAAATAGTTTAAAGCGCTAAACTCAACAAATAAGCTACGAGATTATTAAAGGCTTTTTTCCTGTGGTAATGGTAATTCTAAGTCCTTTGACTTTGATTTTGAGTAAACAGGTTGTTTGTTCTTGTTTGTGGTAACAATCAGGTTGAGGTAAAGGTATTGTTTTTATTTTTTTTAT
>JAQQZR010000004.1:11954979-11966148 GCA_030068235.1 Notoglanidium macrostoma
GCTTGGCTAAACATATACGTTTTCAGCCTAGATTTAAACATTGAGACTGTGTCTGAGTCCCGAACACTAATTGGAAGTAAATAAGCAAATAAATCTGTAGAGTAGAAGTTGAGTTTAAAATGTTGATAAACAGGGGCCATGTGTCAATAAACAGGAAGTAGAAACTACGATTAACTAAAATGAGAAAATGATCTAAATATAATGTTACAGGTGTGGACCGTTTTATTGATAACATTGAGGACATGATAGGATATCCTCTTTTGCCTGTGCTGAAGTATTGCTGGCTCTTCATCACACCATTCATCTGCATAGTAAGTTTAGTAAATTTCTTTCCTCTTTTCTATCTCTGCTATTTCCTCTTTCATTGCTCTTTCTTAGTAGAAACTGTTTGCTTCATATCTCACTGATGATAAACTAATTGTTACTCAATCAATAGAAGATCATTTTGATCCAAAGAGAGGCAGAACCCAAACACAGAATTGTTAATGAACATCAGTGATATAAGTGCTACTGGTCTGTTTTTGCCAGTTAACAAGAAATAAGTAGTTAGCTGTAGCATAACATTATACACCATAGCTATGCTGTAAAATCACAATCTTTCTGCAATAATTATAAAATGTACATTACAATAAAAATTAGAGTATAGTTACACCTTAGATGGTGGAAGGTAATGACTATAATTCTTTCCAGTTGTTTTTTCCCTTTACAGCTTCTGTCTCACCATCTTACACTTCACCTCTCTCTCTTTCTAATACCACCTCAGGCCACGCTTTTGTATGATCTGATCAGCAGTACACCACTCAGTGCTTCAGCAGACTTTGTACCCAGCTGGGGTTCGACAGTCGCTGCCCTGCTCACTCTCGCACCGATGATCTGCATCCCCATCTTCATCCTGGTCGCTGTTAAAAGGGTAAATCAACTATATTATGCACCAAATAGCTCTTAACAGGTATAGCATGATTAAGAAACCTGAAAAAAAATGCAAACACAAAATGTTATTACTAGGTGTTTGTAATGCATTTGTACAATGTTTTCATAAACTACTGAAAGACAAGTGCACTTAAAATATTTGTAGAAGCTTCCCTAACTAGTTATACAAAAAAAAAATCTGATTAGTGTATGACTATTGTTAATGCACCATTCATAAACTGTGTATAATAAGGGCAGCTTTGATGCATATTTTGTCACAAGGACCAAAGAAAGTTCATAAAGTTTTTGTTGCATTTAAATACAGTACTGTGCAAAGGTCTTGAGCCACCCCATTTTTTTTATTTTTTTTTATTTTGTTTTAGATATTTATTGTATGAATTTATGAATGTTGTAATATTTTTCTTTTAAGTAGAAAGATTTAATGCCATTATTTTGGAACTCATCTTTACTAAAAAAATAAATTGGGTGTCCCAAGACTTTTGCACAGAACTGTGTGTGTACTTTATGTATGAATAATGTACAAGTATAAAATAAGAAGGTGCAAAGTTGGCACCTTCGTGGGTAAAAGATATCCAGTAAAGGTGCAAAACATGTACATGTGCAGGTACCATTATTTTGGAGAGTGTGAGCATGGTCACGCTTCTGAAATTACTCACCACCCCCTTTATAATACGTACTTGCTTTAGTATTCTCTTCATGCTAGGTGTATGAGCAGGGCAATGAGACAGCCACTAAAATCATGCGTTTTATTTCAAGCATCTAACCTTTTATTGCCACTTTCAGGTCAAATTTACTTGAACAAATCTCAGCCATATGATCATTTTAAGTATCACACCACAAGAAAGGAAATGATTTTAGGCTATACCACAGTACTGTTGAATACTCAGTTGTTAGAGGTTGTTGATAAATTTTCTATACCAGCAGCTCTGGCTATAATTCAAAGCACAGTGTATATTAATGTACTCCTTACATAAGGACTTGTATGCCATACATGACACACAAACTGATTAAAAATGTGTAATCATTGCAATGGTGACGTTTACTGTGAAGGGACATTGATTTACATTGAGCAAGGCATCTCCAGTGTCATCTCAGTCAGAGGCAAAGCTGTAACTTTAAGTTTCTCTACATGGGAAAGTCTTCTGGATGGAAGGCTTTACAATTTCTTGATAACATGACAAGCTGCAATTTTTGCTCCATTAACTTTACAAGAGAAAAAAATAGGATTTAATTAATTAAAAGGTGCTGTTGGGAAGTTACTGTGGTATAAAACACTTCAGGATGTGTTGTTATAGGAAAACAAGTTCAGGGTGGTAATGGAATCACAGCAACTTATCACTGATTATTTTCCTATTACAGCTTACCTTATTGTCTTTTATTCTTTATTTACATGGATTAACGCGTTTACTTTTTCTTGCTTACTCATTATTTCAAGTGTCTAAGCCAACCATCTAATTCTTGCCAGGGTCTTGGCCTAGTCGTACCCTCTGCTGACCTGCATCAGCGCAGCCCAAACAAGCCTCGGCTGATGCTGTGTAAGCGTGTCATCATTAAGAGCCAGAAGCTTTCTCACACAGAGGGAGACAAAAGTGTGGAGGAAAAAGCCCTGAAAGAGGACAACACTGACATATGAGGTGAAGAATGACATCAGCAGAGAGTACTGTTTGGATGGATGCAGAAACTCCTTGCTAGATAATGAAACCTCAAGAAATAAACAAATCACCAATGCAAGAAACTGATGCTGACTGGTAGTATAAGATTTTGGTCATTTTTGTGAACAATATAAGCTCATTTAATAAATGTATGTTTTGGGTAAAGATTGATTAAAGGTGTACCTGATATTTCCATTGCTAGCACTGCTGATATAGCTGTCCATAATACAGGTAACCCTGGTGTCATTTTTTATCTCATGGGACCCATCAGTATATCAGTATAAATTATGACTGACTCAAGATTGAGTGTAGTCATTTTTATATGGCTTTTATATATTTTATGTAAAACAATATACCACAATTATACAAATATGAATTTGTATCCATGTTGATGTATGTAACCAGAATTAGTAATATCGGTCAAAAACAGTTGTTTTTACATTCCTAGCTCCATTATTTCATTTATATTCTGTTATTTCATCTAAGCAGTATTGCTGGACAACAATACAGATAAACCTGTAATTATAGTATTGTGAGTATATATTTTTGTAAAGGTCAAAAATAGATTTAGAATCATTTGATTCAATTTATTCACCTATTTCTGATACCAAAAAATGAATGTTATTATGTTGGGCATTTCTTGTCTATCTTGTGGCATTTTTTTATTTGAAACTTGGTATTCTGTGAGGCATTTCTGATGTTTTCTCCAAGTATGTGTGGGTTCTTTTGGGTTCTCTGCTCTCTTCCACTGTCCATATATAAGCAGGTACAGTTTGGAATATCAGGGTTGTTAATAATAAATATACAGTTAATGTTTTTCAGGCCAGTGTTGAAGACTTAACCAACCTTTGCCCAAATTGGTAACTGAGCAGGTTGTCAGATTTGTTCTGTTTGGCAAAGATAACTTTTTAGTTTCTTAGTTTTAGTTTTAGTTTTAATAACATTTGGTCTAAGGCCACTTTCCAATTTTGTTTAAAACCTCTAATTAAAAGAAAATTTATTTAATAAAGCTTACTAATATTAACAAACTACCCATACAGTACTGTAGCCTGGCTTTGTGAATAAGGTGGATAAGTTATGGATTTTTATCATAATAATTTGGTATTTTCCTATTGTACATTTATATCTTTGGTCTAGATGAGTGTTTGGTAATACATTACATGAAGTTTCTAAATGTTAATAATCAGACAATTTTGTTTTCAGAAATCATCATCCTTGGAGATCTTAGATGTCAGACCCTCCAGGAGAGGGCAGTCTTTAACACTTTAACAGGCACACAATACTTGTGCAAAAATATTTTTTTATGTTAATTCTTACTAATTAATTTACATTCAACAAAATTTCATTGTTTTGCTAGTTTGTTTGTTGTTTATTTGGTTTTTTTTTGTTTGTTTTTTTACAAATTCACCCTTAAGATTAGGAGTTATGGACATCAAATGGCTGACCGAGTTTAAGTAGAAGTAGAAATTTTAGCAGTAGAAGTGCCTATTGAACACAGTTAACCAGTAGTATGTCTTTACTTTTACAACTACAATTGTAATGCTTTTTGATTGTTATCTTTTCCAGGAGCTTAGATATGAAATTACAATTAAATGTTTTTAGGTATTTAGTCTCTCACATACACTAGACAGATTGAGACCATGTCCTTCTATAAGAGTATCACCTTTTATAAAAACAAATACAACAAAGTAAAATATTCTACATAAACCCTATTCTCTATATTTTTATCACAGAAATTTAATCCATTGCCATTCAGTTTGTGAGCTTGCGTAATTTGTCATGTTTGTCTTTTTGTTAAATATAGGAAATAAACCCTGCAGACTGTAGTGCATGAATGTGGGTTTCTTGTTTATTGATACATTTTCTGAGTCATCATTTTAAAACAAGTAAAACAAATTATCTTGATAAAATGTTGTGCTCATGAAATTGCTGATAAATTTAGCTCACAGCTGACAAACAAGCACTGAGCTTCATGGTTTATTGACTTAGTTTACTGAGTTAGTGACTCAGTTTAGCGGCTTAGTAACTCAGTTTGGTGACTTAATAACTGTGCGGTAACATTTTAATACAACTCACATATATACAACAGGGGCATGACTGAAATATTATACCTTCACTGTGTCAAAAGTAGAAAGTCAGAAATAAGGTACGTGTTTTATCTTTCCACTAACTTTTGACATTTTAGCTCATTTCAAAAACTGAAAGAACCCTGTGTGACTGAAATATGTCAAAAACACTTGAGATAAAAGGAAAAGTTGGAGCTATATTTATGAAGACAAGTGCAATGGAATTACAATGATAAATGTGTGTAACCATGTGGTTGAGCTGCCTGGTAAAGTGTTTTAGGGAGTGATTTCTCAGTAAGAGTGTAAGGCTATAGGCATGACTTTTACTTCTTGCAGGAAATTAATTACAAAATGATTAGGAAAAGATGGCACTGTATAGTTAATTTGTTGACTGTCTGTCTACGCTATTTCTGTCTAATTTGAATAAGATATGCGAGTGAACTTCACACAACATTAAGGCAGTTTTGCATTGGCACACCACAGTTCCCAGTTTGAATATGAGCTTAGTTTACTGTTTTGCTTGTTTCTTCCCACATCCCCAAGCATGCCAGTACATAGATTAACTACTTAAAGAGTTATGAAGTAATTGAATTTTGTGGAAAGACCATGCCTGAAGTTCCACCTTGTTTCTTATTAATACAAGAGGCACTTATTTTATCACTTTTTGTTTCTTATTACATTCCTATAAATTCCCATCTATCTCTATCTTTACTAGTGATAAAATTTCTGCACACACTGCCCCATCTCCCCACTACTATTCAACATCTCCTACCCAAGAGTCTTTACTAGGGGTGCTGGAAATTTTTTACAGTTCCATAATCACTCCTCGTATCTTTTAGCTGAGGGTCTGCACTTTTTTTTGTGCCATGCATGAATGACTGTGCTAATGGGTCTGCATGGTGCCCTGCAATGGACTGGCATCCTATCTAGGGTGTGTCTCTGCCTTATATCCAGCATATTGTATGTGGATTGCAATCCTGTACAGGATGAAGTTTAGGATGAATAAATAAATAAATATATATATGAATTCATCAACCAATAAAGTTGCAGTGCAGTTAAATAGTACAGTAAATCCCGGTCAATTGTGTCAATCATACAATATATACAGTATAAAGTCATTCACACAATTACAATCCTACACCAATAACCATTAATAATCACTATCAGTGATCACTAATAATCACATTAAACCAATTCTGTAATAAAGTGAAACATTAAATACAAAGAGAATATAATAGATACTCACAATACTTATAATTTTAGAATACGCAGATGTATAGAATACTGACTTCTCCATGGCCAGCCACAGATTCCAGCTCTTTCTGGGGGATCCTCAGACATTCACAAGGCAAATGTGAAATATAACTTCTCCAGAAAGTCTAGGGTCAGCCATAAGGTCACCCTTCAGTGGGACATACTTGATACAGTTCTACCAGGAATCAACCAGTTGGCATCCATGTGAGGTACCCAAACCTGGCTCCTCATGCTTTGGAGGAACAAAGGCCCTAATCTGAGGCTCTCCTGCATTGTCAAGCTGCTCACCCTATTATAGAAGGAAGCAGACCAAGCCTGTGGTGAAACCTCCTTTCTGCCACCTGTGACCTTATTCTTTCAATTCCTGAGGAGATGACTAACCCAACAGAGATAAGAGATTATTGCATAATTTGCAAACTGAGCACCTGTTTTACCACCAACCACTGGTTCAGTGATTGTAACACTGCTGACCCAGTCTGTCTGTCAGTCTTGTGCTCTCTTTTTCCATCACTCATAAATAAGATCCTGAGCTACTCCTTGGCCTTCCTTATCTGATAGGAGCATCCCACTCTTTTCCAGGAGTGAACCAAGGCCTTCGATTTAGAGTTGCTGATTTTCATCCCACTTTCTTCTTACTCACCAGTGAAAAATTTAAGTGTATGTTGGAGAACCAGTTCAGGTGGTGCCATCTGCAAATAACAGGGATGTTACTTTTAGCCCCCTATACTAGACACCTCTGCAGCCTTGATTGTGTTTTGATATCTTGTCCATGAAAACCACAAACAGGCATACAGAAAAGACATGGAAAGTGACACCCACCTTAAATGATTTGAGCACCAAGAATGCAGACATAATTCTCACTGTACTCATACAGAGACCAGATTGCATGAAGTTGTGACCCAGATATGCTGTACCCTGCATTACCGCCAGAACAACAGTGCCCACAACACATGTTTACTGTAATAGCTTCCTCTGATAACCACTCAAAAAGCTGTGCAAGAGCCATGAACTGGTACCCTTTTCTAAAAATAGGGACTAACATCCCAGTTGGCTAGTTCATGAACTCCATGCAGCATTGAAGAGGTGTGTTAACCATACAACCCCACCTCTGTCCTGTGTCTTCAACATCTCTGGCTGAATCTCATCCACCCTTGCAGCCTTGCTACTATAACATTTTCTAAATCCCATAGTAACCTCAACCACAGAGATGGACTCTAAAACACCAGATATTTCTGGCACTGTCTTCTGAAGGGAGGGCATGTCTACTGGGTTAAGAAATGCCCCTGCCACCATTCAACAATATCCCCAGTAGACATCAATACTCCCCAAGTCAAGCAGAGCTTGTACATGGTCACATCTCCCTCTCCTAAGGTGCCAAACAGCTTGTCAGAACATCTTATTTATAAATACAAATCAGGTGTACCAGCTGCACATTCTGTTCTTTCTTTGTTGGTTTCCTGCATGAGGCCTTGCTTTTGATAGAAATTGGCATTCTGCTCAATGAGTCCTTTTAAAGAGACAATTGCTGAAGTGGCAAATAGTTGAAGGGCTTCAGGTAAATTGTGTATCTCTCTCTGTACATATCAATCTTTATATGTCTCTTCCTCAGTACAGATGATTTCATCACTGAAAGACATTTACATTCCTTGTCCTTGCATTAACAGATGGAATTTCACAATATTAGCTTGCTGTCTACAGTATGTATGCCAGTCAATGGTGCAATGCAATGCATTGCAATAAACCCTACATTGATTAAATGGAGCAAAAACTGCATAGGTAAGTGGATGCCAAAGCCAGCAAGCCTGAAGGTGAATAGGAAAACAAGGTTTGCTGTAAGTTTATTATCCTTGGGATATCTAATCGGAATAATGATTATGACAGTGGACAGCTGTGTGTGGAAGAAAAAAGCATAAACAGCATAATCTTTTATAGTTTATGAAAGATAAAATGGATAAAATCAAGATTTTTCCCTATTCTATTCATTAAATTATCTTCATAACCACATTATCTTGGTCAGGGTTAGAGAAAACTGGATGTAAGGCTGAGGTACACCCCAGGTGAACCACCACTTCACTGCAAGGCACCACACACATTCACACTTAAGGGTAGCTTAAAGAAACCTATCCACCAACCAACTTGTTTCTGGGGAATGAGAGGAAGTCCAATGTGGGCACCAGGAAAACATAAACGGTAACTGGATCTCAGCACCAATGTCCAGACCTTGGAGCTCTGAGGCACCAGCACTACCTGTTGTCTCACTGTGCAACCCCCATTTCTATTTAATTGCTTACATTTCATGGTGTAGACATTGGTGCAATGGATCTTCCTCAAAATTGAAAGTTGAAAGCATGCAATCTTCTAGACTGTCTTTTGATGATGTAGCATTAAGATTTCCTTTCATTGGAACTAAGGGGGGCTAGACAAAATCTTTTCCAGCATGTCAAGGTCCCTGTGCACAAATAAAGTCCATCCGTAAAGTCATGGTTTGTCAAGGTTGGTGTGGAAGAAATCAAATGGCCTGCACAGTGCCCTGACCTCAACCATACTGAACTGTACAGTATATGTAAATGTGCTTATGAATGTATGTGTGCATGGTGCCCTGCAATGGACATACGTCCCATCCCCATACCAGTTCTTCCAATTTAATAGCTATTTCATAAATATAAATATATACTTTTTTCATTATTTCTTTATTGCTAGGTCTACAACATTCTCTACATTGTGAAAAGCTTTTGAAATCTTTCCCAAACACCACTCTTTTCTGAAAAATACTTCTTTCTCTCTATTGTGAAAATGTGTATTTTTCTCAAACACCTCCACTTAAATGTTGTTATACAATATACTTAACTGATTATATGTAAACTTAAAGGATAATTCAAAGTGTTTTATGTAACAAAATGCTAGCCTCCTGCTTGTACAGGTCATCAGGGAGTCACCATAGAAACATGTCTTACATTATTAAAAATTAACAGGAGTTTAAAGATGATGATGTTAGATATGAATTAATGTCTAATGTAAGAAGACATTGGTCATCATGCA
This sequence comes from Notoglanidium macrostoma, assembly GCA_030068235.1. NCBI lineage: Eukaryota > Metazoa > Chordata > Actinopteri > Siluriformes > Auchenoglanididae > Notoglanidium > Notoglanidium macrostoma. The sequence continues at coordinate 11,963,921 of JAQQZR010000004.1, forward strand.
ATTTATGATGTAATTCCAGGCTAAACTAAAGAAAATATATCTTTAATGAGCACATCTATTCATCTGCAAATTCAATACTTAAAGGAGAAGACTCTATTGTGGTACAGGCATGTGCACACATTTGTCCTACTATCCTTGTGATAGTTTATAACCATAACCTTATCATCAGTAACCAAAAGCAAAGCTTTTTAGTTCTTTTAGTATTTGCAAAAAAGCACTCCCCACAAGGTCAAAACGGTCAAATATTCCCATCCCTGTGATTCCTGTCCCATGTTATGCAAATATACTATGATTTATTTCATGAGCCTTAATTGTATTTCTTGCCCTTGTGTGAAAATCTCCAGCATAAAAAGGAGTAATTAACATCTATTGATTAGAGGACACCATGCATAGAGTGATGAAGAGAGGCATTGACAGCTGCAATTCTGTTCCTGTCGCATAACGATTGTGGCAAATGACAAACCTAATATGAACTTCCTGTGATTTGCTATTGATGGGGAAATATGCTGTGGGGATGAGTAGACTTCATCATTTGATTTTTTTTTTTGTGAGCAAAACAGAAGAAATACAGGAAAACACAAGTCTTGTATTATTTTGAAAAATCCTTCCCATTCACAGTATTTCAGTTACACTCTTTTTTACAGAGTTCTTGCAGTATCTGACAGACCAATGGCCAGTTCTGTACCGCACCCTGTGCAATTAAAGTACAAACATCAAATCTAGCTGTGAAAGACGTCACTAAGATCCTTGTAGATATTTGCAACATTACTCATACCTGATGATGTCCATTAATATTATGTGTGCTGTGCTGTTCTATTGTTAGGATGCCTGGCATTCAGGGTTGTTAAAGTGCTAATCAATAGTTGGGCATGCTACTAGAATTTCTAACACTCTAGGGCTTGGAATGGCTTGTAAACTGGGACAACCTGAACATTTAGCTCTAGAACAAATTATTTCAGGGTTTGCTATGGGATTCCCATTGGAATATTTCATGCAATTTCCAAGAAAATGTCTAAAGGACATTCAGTTGGAATGACACTGTGAACTGGTGCCCATTTAATTTTATGTATTAATAGAGGTTGCATATTACATTAGTGTTATTTCACAATCCAAATGTGTTTTATGGGTTGGTCAATACTGTGACATATATTGCATTCTAATTTACAGTCTCAGGACATAGGTGTTATTTATATGCTGGGGAAAGTTGGGACATGCTCGCAATATTTTGTGCTATTTCTAACTTTGTCCCTACTAATCTTTGAATGTGTAGTGGTTAAAAATCTTTTAGATAATAGCTCATATCAGCTCATATCAACAAACAGATCCAAATGCTTTCTCACATTTGCTCACTTTCAATAACAATTTTATCCTGTACAAGTTTGCAGTGGATATGGAGCCTATCCTGGGAATACTGGGAATGAGGTGGGAATACTCCCTGTATGGGAAGCCTATCCATCACATTTACACACTCATTCACACATAGCATGGCTAATCTCCTACCAGCATGTTTTGGGAGTTTAGAAGGAACTTGAGTTGGGTTTTATGGTGATTTTATGGCAGTGTGTGCACTTCAGGTCAGTCCCAGAAACATTCTAAGCTTTGGATATCTTCCATGGCAGGCTAAATTGGGGTACTATGATTGTCATGGGATCATAATCTATTCTTTATGTTTTCCTATTAATTCCTATATGAGGAAGCCATTGGGGCTTCATCCGCTTCCATGGAATTCTCATGGTGAACTAAGAACTCTCACTCATAACCCATCAATTTAAGTTTGAACTCCAGGGACTTCCATTAATGAGACATGTGAACCCAAAAGTGACTTACATGCCACAGAATTCAGTGCATGCACAGAACCATTAATGGCTCAAGTGGCCCTTTGGCCACTGACATCCTTCCAACAGCTGAGCTACCCTGACAAACATGGCAGCCATATTACTGTAAAAATGTACTGTAAAAATATCACACATAAAGATTGTGTGACTTACTACACACTGTTCTTTTGTGGTAGGTTAACTGATAATTAGAGTTTGAGTGAACTAGATATCTTAATTATTTATATTGGATCTTGTAACTGGGGCAAACACATATCCACACACACACACACACACACGCAGACACCCATGTACACACACACACACACACGCAGACACCCATGTACACACACACACACACACACACACACACACACACACACACACACACACACACACACACACACACACACA
>JAQQZR010000004.1:11979653-12001660 GCA_030068235.1 Notoglanidium macrostoma
AAAAAATGAATTTAATCCATTTTGGAATAAGGCTGTAACATAACAAAATGTGGAAAAAGTGATGCGCTGTGAATAATTTCCGGATGCACTGTACATACAAGAGCAATAAAATCCTCTGTAAAATGTACAGAGTATATTGTGCATGTCAACAAAGCTGGAATTGACAATCACTAATCTGGCTAACCAGGTTTGCCATCTGCCCATCCACTAATTCAGACATCCATCCATCCATTCATCAATCCATCCACCTATCTTAGCGTCCCCCTTTCCCTATCCTGACAGGAGTTGCCTTGGCAGAGTTGTGATAACCCCTGGAACACCGATTACTGTTTCTCCAACTACAGCCTGAATGACACCACCAACCTGACCAGTGCTGTAACAGAATTTTGGGAGTAAGTGAAACCTGATCAGCCTTTTAAGTAAATACTAAATTGTAGTGCACAGCTAAGGATAGAACAAGAGGCAAATAATATATACTGATTTAGTAAGCCAACATTTAGTATGTCTTCATAATTAGCATCATTAATTACCCTCCTAATATATATCATAATGTAAAATGTATGCATTTTGTCTGTACTGACCAGTTAGATTTGTGCACACATCAAGAGTGTGGCAAGAGTTATAGATTTTGAAAATTGGACTGATGTGCACCAATGATTGTGTTCAATTTCTCCTCCATCTTGCTTATCATCAAAGTGAATTGCTGAAGACTCACCCCGGAGTAACCTCTTTTGACTGACGGATGTCATGTCAGAAATTGTTCCATTAAAATCTGAACTCTGAAGCTTGTATGTAAATGTAAGATTGACCTTAATTTTCACAACCTGCCATGTTTTTTGTTGTATGTTGATGAGAATTTTTGATGGATCTCAAAATGTTCTTCAGATTTTAGTTCCTACAGAATGATCTGTGTCAACACAGCCATAAATAACAATAACAGCACACTTTTTTTTTTATCCTGTGTGAAGGCTTGATTTGACTTGGCTGCACTTATTTGCATAAAGTGTATGTGGCATAGCCAAGTTGCAAGTCAGATCAGCAAAATATATCCTGTGTGCGTCCTTACAGGAGGAACATGCACCAGCTGAGCAGTGGCCTGGAGGAGCCAGGTGATTTGCGCTGGCCGCTGGCTGGGACGCTTGCTCTGGCCTGGGTACTCGTCTACTTCTCTATCTGGAAAGGGGTAGAATGGACTGGAAAGGTGTGGCGATGAATGCTTATTACTTTACATATGGCCTTGAATTTACGAGCAGAATTTCTTCTTCCACTGTTCTTTGTTCATTCCCTCATTTGTAATAATTTAAATGAGTTGCAGCTTTTACCACTCCTCATAAATACTGTTCAGAGGCATTAAAGAACAGCAAGGACATTCAGTTTATCCTTGTTGGCAGAAGATAATTGGATTTAGATGCAACCGGCATAAGTGCACTCTCTAGTGGCCCAAAACCTTGATGGACAATTGCCAATTGAACACAATTTAATTAGGTTAGAAGGTAAACCAGGTTTCTACACTACTGGAAAGAAATCCCAGTGAAATCATAGCTGGCTGAACATCTAAATTATAGTGTTTCATTCTCTTCAGGTGGTCTATTTCTCTGCTACTTATCCGTACGTCATGCTCTTCATCCTGTTTTTCCGAGGCATCACTCTCCCAGGGGCTAAAGATGGCATCCTCTTCTACATCACCCCTGACTTTAACAAGCTCCAGAAATCTGAGGTAGTGTTCAACTGCAGCCAGGCTTGTTTGTTCAGTTTGTTAATGAAGAGGGCTGTGCAATGTTCCAGCTTGCACAAAAAAGGGAAAATAATTAAGTGAAATAAATGGGTTAAAGGGGAATAGAGATGTTGCACCACTATATGCTGACAATATACTCTTTAACACCTAATTAACACCTAAGAGCAATTTAGAGTAGCTAATTCACCTAGCTGCTTGTTTTGCAAGGTGAAAGAAATCAACAGACACAGGGAGAACATGCACAATTCTGTAGCAAACCAGTGGTTTGATTGCGGGTTGAAACTGCAATATATCTGAACATCCTATTTTCACAGTTACTTTTCAAATTGTTGACAGCATATAACTTAAGCAAAAGGTAACATGTACAATCCTGTCAGGGTTAACTGCTGCTAGCACTTACACAACTAACACAACTAACTATACGATTAACACCTGATAGTATCAGCCTATGTCTGAGAAATAGTAAAGTTGTATTGTTTACCAAATGATCTACATGAGGTGGTCTGGGAATTTTTGAGCACAATTGGATTTTTATGCCTAGACTATATTTACATTTCCACATATTTATTTTAAAGGTCCACTATGTAGGATTTTGAGGGTATTTATCAACAGAAATGGAGTATATATTCCATAATATATTTATGGAATACATAAGTATGTTTTCATTAGTGTATAATTACCTGTAACTATGAATCCTTGTGTTTTCGTAAGCTTAGAATGAGCCCTTTATATCTACATAGGGAGTGAATACACCTCTTTGGGGATGCCATGTTGCGCCACTACATTAGCCCAGAATGGACAAACTTCTGGAGAGCACCATCCACATTTTGCATTTTTACAAGTGGCAGCGTGAATCCGGAAGAAAGCACTGGAAGGATGAAAAAGAAGAAGTAAAGAAGACAAGGAAGAAAACAGAATTGGAAACTGTGTTTGCTGGTGATGGCTAACAAGTATGAGAATCCAAATTTTTAAAATGGAGGATCATACTATTTAGCAGAACAAGTGAGGCAAGGGAGAATATTTGTAAGTAATTGGAAGTAAACTACAGGCACCTGGTGGTTACTGTACATTCTGAAATGTGCTTGGAAAGGGAGGGGTAAGGGAGGGGCATTCAAGTGGTTGAATCCTACATAGTGAACCTTTAAGAAAACAGAAATGTATTTCCCTAAAATGACACTGAGCTGTTTTTATTACTGTTTTATACCTGCCAGGTATTTTGTAAAGTTTACATTAGGTAAGATTCCAGCTTTAAGAACATATTAATGTTTTGATATTTTTGCATTCAAGGCTCCATCAATGAAAAGTTGATAACGTCAACTTCATGTTAAAACTATATTGAATTTCCTGGCTACACATTTGCAATTTTTGACCACATAGCACACAGTTACAGAAGCGAGTTAATTATAATCACACTATCTGGTTTCACTCGAGGTTGCGATTCAGACAAAACAAATACAATAGATTCAGTTTGTAGATGGTCAAAATACCAGCTGTTAAATTATCTGTTATGCACTTTCATCTCCTCTTATGCCAATTATACACTGTGTGATTTTGGGCTGTCCCACATGAAATATGACCAACATGACAGAAATATGGTGTTATCTTTGGCTGTGGCCCAAAAAAAGGTGGTCCTACATCACACTATGAGAGCAGTTCACAGATGGCTATTGTCAAGGTCTTGCAACCAAGGATAACCTGGGACAAAATTCTGACAGTATTAGAAATTTAGGATGACCATCCACAATTTGACTGCTGCCACAGCTTATGTCTACTAACCAACCAATAGGTATGCAGCATGAAATGATGCACTGATCAACATGCTATTGTCACCAAACCCAAATGTTTTTGCTTAGCTTCATTGTTTGCCACTATAGTGGCGCAGATGGATGCTTATGATCAAAGTGATTACTTTTCCATCATAAATGTATCTATCATAAAGTGGGTGGGCACATTCTTTTAAAGAATAAGCATGTTGGTGTCTTTCAGTGAAGTCTAAATGGAGGCTTTAAATACATTGTTCTATCTTTTCACTTTTTAAATTGTTATCATTTTCAAATATGAAAAATATTTCACTTCTTGATAGTGGACTTGGTGGTTATCAGAAGTGAATATATTGAACTCAATTGATATTTGCTCCCTGTATCCTTTAGGTGTGGCTGGATGCTGCAACTCAGATCTTCTTCTCTTATGGTCTGGGTTTGGGTTCTCTTATTGCTTTGGGCAGCTACAATACCTTCAAAAACAATGTCTACAGGTAGGACTCTTCCTTTACAAAAGCTTTGCAAAGTGATGTAGATTTCAATTCGATCGTCACTAACGTCAGCATGTTTGAGAAATCTTCTCCTTGTTGCAGAGACTCCATCATTGTGTGCTGCATAAACTCCTTCACCAGCATGTTTGCTGGCTTAGTCATCTTCTCCGTTGTGGGATTCATGGCCTACATCACCAAAAAACCAATCCAGGAATTGGCTGCCTCAGGTAGGAGGATGTATGCACCTAGTTTGACAGCACATATAAACTCACCACAGCACTATTCTGAAAAGCAAAACAGAACAAAACAAAAAAACATGTGTACAGAATGGCAAAATATGCATACATTTTATTTTTACTTAAATATGATAATCATGTGCTTGCCTTAATTTATTGTAATATCACATTTATCGACAGTCTACCAAAATTACATTTGGGTTGTATTGACCTGACAGTAACAGAGTAAAATGAGTACATTTATTAAATGACTAGGGTTTGTATTTATTAGATAAAGATTAATTACTTATTTAACTTTATCTAAAATTACGTTTACATAGATTTCACATTAATCACATCACATTAAGCTCCATCATTTACACACCATAAGAAGGATGCCAAGGCCGAGGAAGGAGTGTATGTCCATAATTATACAATTATATTATAGTATTATACAATAATCAAAATTGTGAATGTTTTACATTTGTCTTGTCTTGTCTTACATAAAATGAAAAAAGATGGCCTGGGTTAATGCAACATATAGCTACATGCCCCAGAAAGAGTTAAACAGACATTTCTGAAGTAGACTTTAGACAGGGGCATTATTCAAATATCTTCAAAGATTTAGCTGGAAGGCTCTCATGTGGAGACTTAAAAAATCAGTTTGTGCTGACTCTGTGATTGTAAACATTCAGGTCCAGGTTTGGCCTTTGTGGCATATCCTCAGGCTGTGACTCAGCTTCCCATGCCGTCCCTATGGGCCATTCTCTTCTTCTCTATGCTTTTGATGCTTGGTCTAGACAGTCAGGTAAAACATGATGATTTGATGCTTAAATACAAACATTTTATTATCTGAAAAATGCATTTAGATATACTAAATGACGCAGAGAGTCTCTGTATACACTGCCAGTAATAATTTAGATTCAGTGTATGTATAGAGTGCATTGTATAAGTACTCAAAGCAGCAAAGTAATGGTCAGTTATTTCTCCATAGTTTTGTACTGTGGAAGGTTTCATCACAGCTTTGGTAGATGAATATCCCACCATTCTAAGGAAGAGGAAGAAATTATTCATCCTCGTGGTCTGCATTATATCATTCATCATTGGCTTGTCCAACATTACACAGGTACAGCACAACTATACAGAATTTCTATTATATGTATTCCTGTTAAAATACAATTATACTCACCTGGGTTGAATTCCCCCAGATCTCTGCAGTTTAAAGTTAAGTTTAAAGTGTAAAATCTCATTTTCACACATCTAATTTAAAGGATCGTAACTTTATGATGTGTGCGTGTGTGTGTGTCTTGGTTCATATGCTCTTTCAGGGAGGCCTGTACGTATTCAAGCTGTTTGATTATTACTCAGCCAGTGGAATGTGCCTCCTCTTCCTCATCTTCTTTGAGACAGTTGCCATAGCCTGGTTTTATGGTATATCTTTATCATACTGTTTAGGAACATTAAAGGAACACTCCAGTGTTTTTAAATCCAACCTTTATCAAGTGCACACTCACTTACAATGTACTCTAAGGTTGATTGTTAAATAAATTATTACCTTTTTCATACAAAATAAACATTTTTGTATTTTAAACGCCTTTGGTTGTTTATCTCCTCCTAAGCTCTTAATTTATTGTATCATGGCTGTAGTAAGAGTTAATTGATAAAAGTCAGCAACTGTCCTTGTATTTCACTATATGTAAATGGATTTTTCCATTGTTTTCTGTCCTAGTTCTTGTACATGTCAATCACCCATGCACTACAGACCTAGTGGGTCAATTTTAAGTAAAAAATGTGGGGGCATATGTTTAACTATTAAATACCAGAGGCATCAAAATTTTAGCACTTGAGAAATCATGTTATCCAAAATAGAAAGCTGAAAAAATGCAGCAGCATACTTGCCTATGCTTATAGTATGTACATGATGACATAATTTCTACCTTCTCTTTTACTGGAGGAGCGGAGCGGTTCTACAGAAACATTGAGGAAATGATTGGCTATCGTCCTTGTGGCTGGTGGAAACTCTGTTGGCTCTACTTCACCCCATCAATCTGTTTGGTATGAAAAAATTGTTCGTACATGAAAGAACATGAAACATATTGGTTTATAGTGGTGGGAAATCAAATGTGGATCTATTTACATTACTTATACACCTTGTAATTTTTGTTGTTTTTCAGCTTTATCTAACCCAGGACTGATAAGTGCAGATTATTGAAAAACATGGCTACTGAGTATGTTTTATGTGTGTGTAGGGGGTTTTCACCTTCAGTGCAATAGAGATGACCCCTCTGACCATGGGCAAGTATGTGTTCCCAGGCTGGGGACAGGGCATTGGCTGGCTCATGGCTCTCTCCTCTATGCTGCTCATTCCTGGATACATCATTTACATGTTCTTCAACATCAAGGGAAGCATTCATCAGGCAAGTCTGCCTTGTCATCTGATCGACCGTAAAACATTAAAGTATTTGTACTAGCTGTTGACATGGTAGTGCTAAGCACTCAAAAATGCTGTCTGTCTTTTTCAGCGCTGGCACAAAATGACAAAGCCCAATGAAGAAGCAAAGCCAAAAGAAGACAAGCATTTGACACGGCAACATTACCAAGCAGGAGTAATCGGTGACACTTCTGTCTGATGTCACCTGGAAACTGATAGCACTACAGACAAGCACCCTGGCCAAAGCACAGCACAGATATTTGTTCTTTCTGTCTAGCTCAATCAGTAAATGAATATAAGAATATAATTTAATGAATGTATAAAAGACACCCAAACTACACGCTCATGCCTTTTTCAGTATGCAGTCGTATGACTTGTACAGCTTTCAGAAAGTATATAGTATGTATACACTAAATATGCAGCCAATTTGTTTCTTTCTTAATATAATAACTATGTATACCTTCATTTTAAGGAAAGTAATATCTGTAGATAAATAAATACACGTGAAGAAATGCAAACACACACACACACACACACACACACACACACACACACACACACACACACACACACACACACACACACACACAGTATAAAATTCATCCTGTTAGAAATGCTGTACATCTGTAAACGTTAATATTAAAATTATGGGCTTGTACATATTCTGAAGCTGTCAGTTGAAAAACTGATATTTCATAGCTATATTATATGATATTATTATATTCATAGATATATAGCACATCTAGATATTGTCTAAAGGTTTATTTTGCAGTATGTATAGTATTATACAGCATATAGTTTATATGTAAAGTATTTATAGTATGTCCTTACAAATGGTATGCACAATAAAGCACTATACTATACAAGTACAGTACATTTTCCCTTATAAATGAGAGGGTTCTTTATCCTGCCTGTTTAAAAGTAGATCTGGCATATTTAAAATGAAACTGTTTTAATTATGTTTGTATGTCAGTTTAACAGGCAGCACATACTTATACTGTGATTATTCTAAAATGATAAAAATGGTCAACTCTTTCATCTTCAGTTTTTCATTAATTTTCATCTATTACTTTATGCTGGTCAGGGTTTCCAATCTCGAAAACACTTAGCATGAGGCAGGAGTAAACCCTGGGTGGGATGCTCATTCATTGCACCATACATGATTATAAACTCCACACAAACAGCAAATCTGTACTCAGAGTACCTTGGAGCTATGAGGCATCGATGCTACCTACTGTGCAACCACTGTTTACTTGTCATGAAATAAAAAAAAAAATCAGACCTATTTATCACAATATTTTACGAAAGCGGTTCTAATTCATTTTAATAGGATTGGTCTAGGATGCCCTATACGATACAGTTCCCTCATGACATTATTTGTCTTTAAAAAATGTTTGATTACTTCTGTGTTGCTGGTTGTCCACTAGGGGGAAGCACCCAGCAGTGAAAAGCTCAGATGACTAGCACTATGAAACGCAATAGCCAAAGTGCAGACCCACAATGATTTAAACAATTCCTAAATTAATTCATCCATTTGATAATCTATGTAGTTGTTGTTATAGTGCATACAGAGTCAGCAAGTGTAAGGATCATAATACAAAAATTTGATTGTACTTGGAAGGATTTTGAAGTATTAAATTAATGTTTAAACATGTACACAATATATTGGGCCCACATTAGTAACACATACAATGAGTCAAATCCGTAACATAATCTAGAGCTGATCAAACGAATCAGGATCAGTGTGTAAAATGTCAAGCCAAAACAAAAGGCACTCCTCAATTTCAAGTGTCTATACAGAAATTTTAATTTCAATAGCATGTAGATAACACACAGACAGAGAAGAAAATGGGTCAAAGCAAATGGAAAAACATGGTTCTTGTGTCAGAGCCCCATAAGCACACCCTGCTAGTCCGATGCAGACGTCAGTGTTTTTTTAAAGGCAGCTACTCAGTGTACTAGCCCTTTCAGTGTCAGTCAACTCCAAAGCTAGCTTAACATTATAGCCTTTGGCTGCATTTGCTGTGACTTTAGCTAAATATCTTATACCCTATAAGCAAATATAGTATGGTTATATCTTTCAGGCACTATACACTCAGGGAAGCAAAGAGTTGTGCAGAGTTTATTGGGAGGTTTTTACCTATTGAAAAATGAATGTCATTCATTCAATATTTCATATACGGGGAGGAAGCAGTTCAACTTGTGGGAGCTTTATGATTTGAAGGCTCCAGAGCCATGTCTAATTTTTTTTTTTTTACCTCCCTTTTAGAAGAATTTCAGATCTCTGAATCAATGTCCTCAACTTCAACTTTAGGTGGAGAAAGGGAGAATGGAGTTCTCCTTGATGAAGGACAGAGGTCCATTAGGTACCTTGTTATCATGTTTTTGGAGAGGTTTGGCGAGGCAGGGAGCAGTGGTGATAGGTAGGAGAGATGGGAATAGGCTGTCTGATGCTATCCAGTCAACAAGTCAGGTCCAGTAAATCAACTCAGACTACAGACAAGCTCCAAAGAGATTCGCTTCGGTCTCATTTCCAATACTTTGCATGGAATTTTGTGAGAAATGAAATATGAGAGTCTGGATCAGATAGGGAGATCTGAACAGCAGCAGTATAATTATAAACTAACCTTTTGGCCAGATAAGCTCCCGGATAAGGGAGCTAAAACGAACAACTATTCAAGACATATTGATGATTCTCATGATTAATACACTTCCAGACTAGGCAGACAATGACCTGTCTGAGATTAGGACAGATCAAAGACTGTTAACATTTATCAGACCCATACAGTTTCAACACCCCATTTAGACTAAGTATATGATATTTACATATAGTACAAAAACAAAAGAGGTCTTTTTTACCCCCAAATCCACAGCCATCTCAAATGAGACTAAATAAACAGGAAACAAACATTAAAATTCAAGTGTTTTGTCCCGAAAATGCACATCTTATTTTATGTAATGCTTACATCAAAAGGTGAACAGAGTTATACTGAGAAAAACAAACAGTGACACTAAGTGAATCTTCAGGTCCAATAGATGTAAGGGTTCAATATATCCATTAAGTGCTGATGATAGAGGAGAAATTGGTGTCACAGAAACAGTCAAAGTCATTATGCTGTTTTTCAAATTGGATCACAGAATGCCAAGCAGATATCCATGTGTGCAAAAAGGGAAGCTGGGATAAAAAGTCCCCTTTGTTAGTGCCACCTACTTTCTGAGATGCTACATGTTCATGTACGTTCTAGAGTTCCTGAGCAAGAGAGCAATAGCAGATGCAAAGAGTTCCGGACAACTGTTTGTGATTGGCTAAAAGCAGGAGAGTTAAGGGTATTTTCTGAAATGTTGAGAAAATAACAAGGTTTGGTGTAAGTCCCGATTTTAAAAGAGCACAATGTGGACCACATACAGAGTTTGAGAGAAAAAAATTGCAGGTAAAATGTTTGCAATTATTATTCTTTTTTTCTTATTTTGGCACAGAAATCACCCATCAGTTTAGTGCTTGCACGTACACGCAACAGGTTTTACAGTGAGGTAATAAAAGATAAAATAAATGAGATCTAGCTCAGAGACAAGCTGTCAATGTATAATTAGGTTGTTTTTGAGTATATTGATCTTAATTCCTTTTTTTCATTGAACTCTAAAAATACCAGAGAAATTCTTCCAAATAATAACTGGTACAACTTGTCAGAGTCCAAAGTGACAAAGAAATATTTTAAAACTACATTTTGTTTTTCAAAATCTGCTTAAATCACGTAAATTTTCTTTTCACTTCATTGTTATTTCACATATCTGCAAAGTTAATAAAGTACATACGTTTCATTTTTTAAATTCATTTACCTTAAATATATGTATTTATATATGTGTTTTTTTCTTCTTTCCATTATATTTCTCTGTATGTTTACATATATACACAAATGGTAAGCACATGAAGGTTATCTATATATCTTCTTCAAGGTATTTTTTAGCTCTACACTATACTTCGAGAGCCACTCAGGGTCCTATGCAGGGTTAAGCGGGGGTCAGGGGGGATGTACTGATGAGGGTGGTTGTAGGGTGGAGGAGGTGGAGGTAGCGGAGGCTGAGACCCATCTTTTTCCCGCTGGGCTCCACCCCGGTCAGGTGACGAGATAAGCTGGTGGGTGGGGCTCTGACTGAGGAGGGCCTCAACACGCCCGTGACCGCCTTTGTCCAGCACGATGACCTTGACAATCTGCTGGCACTGGATGAGCGTGTCGGGACGCTGGTGGGGGTACGAGGGCACAGGGCTGGTGCACGGCGCATGGCACAGCTCCCCCCGCTGGTTAAGAAGGGCGGCGCTCTCTGGGGTTGGCACTGCACTGAGCTGGTACGTCTGAAGCCTGTTGTGAATTGACACCTAGTTTAGAAAACAGCCAGAGACAGCATCACATGTTATAAGACTGTCCTCCTTCTACGGCCGTTAGCCCTCTGGTGAAAAACACATCACAACAGACATGCGTGGGGGTGGGAGTCGGGGTGTGGAACATCTCCTTAAAGTGAGACGGGAAGTGGAGGTCTGATCTCAGGTCATCATTTAGAGGTAGAGGGGTTGTGAGAGTGTGTCGGTTTGCATGTGGCTATATGAAATGCTGGTGGTTAAGAGGACACTGAGGGCCCTTGTGTCTCCCTTGGCAACCACACCAACATCACAGGGTCAGGGGTCATGTGGAACGTACATCTACATGGTGGGGTGAGGGACAAAGTGGGGTAAAAATAGGAGGTCAAACAGGGGAAGGGGGCAAGTGAGGGGGACAAACATCTACGCCACAGGAAACACATGTCCAAATGCATGCCTTCATGTCACAGGTCAGTTATAACACCCATTATGCCTTCAACAAACAATAAGCTTCACAACACCTGACTAAGCTTTTTGGCTTGTTAGCTTTACCTATCCTTATCCCCAAGTATCTCTCTGGTCGCAATATTTTTTGCAACACAATGTGACATCAGCAAAAATTACAGTATTACTGCAAAACTGCATCTCACAAATACATCAGGTGAAACTGCCACCCTGTTACATATCCACAAACAAACTATTTAACTATCACACAGCAAAAATGAAACCTTGTCAACACAGAAAACATTCCTTAAAAGTGGCTAATCCTTGTAAGAAAAAAATAGCTTCATCTAAGCTAATTATGATGTGTTTTCTGTAATGAACTACTGAACACTAAAAATAAGTTTTCCTTGTTTTTTGTTTTTTTCCTAGCTGTGCAGCAGGTGGAAAACCTCCTAGCATGGCTGATCCAATTGTGGCAAGTGTGTGCAATAGCATCATCACAGGAATCTTCTGTGCCACAATCGTAATCCTTTACAACACATTCTCCTGATGAGTTTGTTCCTGCAATGTAGGTCCAAGCAGTATCTTTTCACCGTCATGTTCACAATTATCCTCAAACTTCACACAGTACACTGGATTTGTTTTATAAATATCATCTGTGCCTTCTTTGTAAGTGAGCACAAGAGGAGCCATATACTCAATGTACGCTTGATTATAAACATTTATTAATTAAATCTGTAGTGCTATCTATGTCTTCATCTGTTACTTGCTTACATTGTTTTCATTGCTCATAACTGAGATCCGGATAAAACAGAGTATTTAAAAAATTTGTAATCTGCAATGCTATAAGATCTAAAGAAATCTAAAGATGTGTGCATGATCATAAGGGTTGAATTCACAGACTGTGTAACAACACGTGTTGATTTCTAAATGCTACCCGAGCCCTGAGAGAACACATCACTCTGATTGGTGGAGACAGCCAGCCAGGTGAATGACTGACAGTGCGTCGGCCTGTCCAGAGGAGTGAAGCGATAAGGGGATTTCATGTGCAAGGAGAAAAGGCGTGGAAACTTCTCGAGATTATCTGCGCTCTCTCAGCTTTGCAGATAGGATAAAGATCCTCAGGGACTTGTCCTGTATTCTCTTTTTCCAGCTGATTGATGGACAGAGACTGTGCTGAACCCACACACAGATTCTCTGAAAAGGCCAACATTTTCTGAAGACCGATTTTCAGAGCACTGTCTAGCCACAATTGGATATTCACACACAGACCATTGGTATGCCTAATAAACTCACTCACTGTGTACATGCACACATGTTGAACACACTGAAATATTGGCAGATTAGGTCTACTGATCAACTGGTAATCTAATAAACTGGTAATTCAATGTATGACAACTAGGCTTTGGACTTGATGATAGAGGAAGATGCATGGTACTTAATGATGGATAGACATTCTGTTAATTGGTTTTAGCATACACTGTGATATTTAACATGCACAACATTATAGTCATCAACATACTACACTTCATTCGTCTTCCGTTCAGGAGGTTTTTGATTACATAGGCTGCATTTCCGAGCAGCATTTGCTTGTTCATGAGATAAAACCTAACCCATTTGGTAGGTAACATAAATGAAATGCCTTCTAATACACCTTACCCTATAACACACTTAGGGCTACATTGCATTTGCTTCTTGGCACAGGCAATCCATGAGTCATTCAATTTAACTGGCTAATGTAATGTGAGAGTTGGTAGAAGTTCGCATTTACATTTATGACATTTGGCAGATGGCGTTATCCAGAGCTACTTACATTTATCTCATTTTTACACAGCTGATCAGCTACCATTAACTAGTGCTATTACTAAACAATACTAGCTTAGAAATCACTAAGTAATCTCTTGCTAGCAAGAATGTTAATCAATTTAATATCTATATTATATGGGCAAAAGAATGTAAAGTATATATGAACAGAAGGCCACATAAGTGGGCCTAAATACCTATGTTTTTGGAATAGGGTGTTTAACACTTACAGATGGGTGTAATGGTCAGGTAGCCACATGCTTTTGGCCATATGTGACCCAACACATCAAGTCAAGCATGACGTCGCATTTTGGGTGATTTGAGTTAACATATTTTTCAGATTCCTGGTTCAATAAGCTCCATTTTCATACCAGGTTTATTGCTGTATCACGTCCATATGTCACCATAGCAACGGTGTGAGTTTGTTTACAAGGAGGGCCTTGTAAACTCTGTTGGAATCTTATCTTTCAAATATTTAAATGAGGATAATATATAGCACCAGGATTTCCTTGCTATCACAAAAATAACTTCGCCAGCAGTGTGGTTTCATAGCGAATAAATACATGTGTTTCTGTCAAAACTGGAGTAACCAGCTTGAGTAATGTGTTCATGAAAGTGCTTTAAAATAATGTTTAGGAATGTTTGAGAATTAAAATGTCTCAATTCTGTTGATGGATCACGAAAGTAATATATTTAGCAATTGATTTTTGCCAAAATTGAAGAAATGAAAGATTTCACCTACCACACCTTATTGGCCATAGTGCAAAACTAACCTGTGTGACTCAATACCTGACTTGATATGACTGGTCACATATAATACATGCTTTTTTTTTTTTTAAACTATGTAATTAATCCAAAGTAATCCAAGTAAACCAAAGTCACATGTACAGTGCACTAGTTTACAATGTACTGTATGAGCCTCGTTTACTATTCAGATTAAACACCCTATTGTGGTGATATAAATTGTGATTAAAGAGGATTGGCAATTATATTAAAATGTAATTTTTGACAAAGGCTTAATGACAGATTGAACTCTGCCATAGAATACCTTTGGATATAATATAACTCAGATAAGGTTATTAAAAATTTCAAGATTAAGTCTTGTGTAAGTGTAACTTTATTATAGAGAGAGAGAGAGAGAGAGAGAGAGAGAGTCTCCACCAAACATCTGGTATATCCCTAATCAAACTTTTTTTTTTCTGTCTTAGCACACACTCTCTCACTCCTTTATGCAAATTGCAGTGTTTATTCTACTTGAAGTGACTCTTTATCCTGCATAAGCTTGCAGGCTTGTGCCAAGCTAGAATACATTATCATCATTACAACAATTGCATACTTAACATGGAGATACTGGAATTAAAATAACATTAACAAAGCACTGCAAGCTACACTGTTAACATCTCAAGGGAGAATGCAATATTAAAAATGACAATGATGAGAAAATGCCCTTAAAATCCATTTGCAAGCTAAAAGGATCATCATTATTATTTCTATCCGGTGTCAGCCAGAAGAGGATCCATTCCATTTTGAGTATGGCTCCTTTCAAGATTTCTTCCTGATGTCATATCAGGAAGTTTTTCCTTACCACTGTCACCACTGGCTAGCTCATTAGGGATCTAAATCTGTATTCAGATTTCTGTAAAGCTGTATTGTGACTATGTCTATTGTTAAAAGTGCTATACAAAAAAAACCCCCGACTGAATTGAATTAAAATGTATCATTTACTGTTTTGCGAATGGTTTCCCCCCAAAAACGTAGGAGAGATTTATAAGCATGGTTAAGATGTTGCAATGTAACTGCTATGAAAAATGATCCTAATTTTGCCTTCTGTCTATATTGTTTTCTTTTTCCCATCTGTCATTGATGTTTCAATATATTAATTCTTGTTTCTTTCCCTGTCTATTCTCTCTCCACTCTATAGTTTATTATGATTTTACCATGAAATTCTACTCTAAAGTGATATGCCAACACTTCCAATTTTCTGTTGACTAAAGAACACAGTTTTGTACATTTTATTAAAATCTATTTATAGTTATGTTTCATGTTGTGGAACATCCATGAAACAAGATAAAACACAGAGATAAAACAATATATAAATATTCCTTCATTTACCAGCCTCTCTTCTTTCTCTCAATTTTTATTAAGTCAAAAATATGGATGTTGATCATGTTTTAAAACCATGGTTATATTATTGTACTTATGTACTAATGTGACCTGTTTTGTTAGTTGTAGTCGTAAAAAGAAATCACACACACACACGCACACACGCACGCACACACGCACACACGCACACACACACACACACATGTGTCTCTTAACTTTTGATGTCCATCTCAGATTCCTTCATACACACATGCACACACACCCATACCTCACACACATAGTCTCTAGGAAGCTGCTAGCTTTTTTGCTGACCCCCCCGTCTATGTTGCAATGTGCTCCGACAGCACTATGTCCCTCTGGGGAGAGTTGGCATTTACACACCACACCGCTCACACCGTCACTTTGAAAATCTCAGCAAAAAAAGCTGACATGCCAGGGCCGGAGAAGGATGTCCGCAGTGCCACTTAACCAAATCCCAGCCTGGCAGCACACGTCTGTGGCAACTTGCTCCACCTCACCAACCTCAGTGTGTGTGATCAGAATGAAACATTTAATGCATGGTAATTACTTTTTCCTAGGATAGTGTCCAGATAGGAGCAGCCATTAATCAAAGCTGCAGTGAAAAGGTGCAGGGTACTATTTAACCATTCATCTAGCGTTACACTCAGTGTGGATCTGCTCATGTGTCCCATTTCCCCCTTATATATATATGTATATATAATAATATATATATAGATGTATATGTATATGTATCCATCCATCCATTATCTATACCACTTTATCCATCTGGGTCGCAGGGGAAGCTGGAGCCAATCTCAGCAGACTTTGGGGCGAGAGGTGGGGTATACCCTGGGCAAGTCGCCAGTCCACCACAGGGCCAACACACGCTCGCATTCACACCTATGGGCATTTTTAGAGTAGCCAGTTGAACTAATCTGCATGTCTTTGGGCTATGGGAGAAAACCGGAGCATCCGGAGGAAACCCAGCATGCACAGGGAGAACATGCAAACTCCACACAGAAAGGCACCCTGGGTGATCCGGGGATTGAACCCAGGACCTTCTTGCTGTGAGGTGACAGTGTTAACCACCACACCACCGTGCCGCCTATGTATATGTATGTATATATATATATATATATCACATCACACACACACACAAACTAATGTAATGTAGTTTAAACCAGGTTTGTTTTTTGTTTTTAAAGAGGGATGTTTAGTAAGTCCTCTGAGATGTTGGAGATGAGATTGTGACTGCTCATATTAATATTAGTGTTAACATTAATGCTGGAGTAGGAGCAGCATGCACCAACAAGAGTTCTCTTTGTCTCACTCTCTCTTCACACTTTCTTTCTTTTACTCTCTCTTTCCATTAGAATTTCAAGCCTTAAAATCTGTAATTCATAAATGATAATCCTATTTGCATACATTGTCTGGTTCAAAGCAATGCCACAAACAGAGACAGAAAGCCCACATACAAAATCTGCATAACAAATGGCACATTCTTCCTTCTCTCTAGTGCTTACAGGACTCATGTCGACACCAAGAAACATCACTTTCTGCTTCACATCCTTGCCCTAAACGTAAACAGCTTCCTTTCTCCAAACTGCCAAGTGAAACTGCTAAAAGATCTGAGCATCAATTGTGTATGAGTTTGACCTCCATTGGACAACTGTCGACTTGGGCTCCGGGGTAATTTGGTCTGCTATGCCTTGAGGGACAGTGGATGGTCTGAAGGATTATGGGGGCCTGGCATCTTTGAACAATAACTATGCCTAGACACTAAATGCAATAAACTGTTTACTAAGTGCAAAACATCCTGAACTCTACTGATCTTCTGTGTAAAGACACTGTGCAGGGACTTACCTGCAAAGACAATGGCTACTTACCTCTACCGCATTGTGTCCACTCTGCGCTGTTTCCGCTTCAATTTTGCCTGAGCAGCAAAAAGAATCACAATTTAGACATTTTGTTAAGGAATTAGGTGTCAGTGATGAATGGTGGTCTGTAGTGAGGTGAAGAATTTGTTCTCTATGTAAATGATCAAGTAAGTCATATATGTCACACAGGAATGTCAGTACAGGGTTGCAAAAAGATTTACATAACTTAAAGAAATGCCACAATGTGCTCTAGTGCAATAAGTAGCACTATCACTCAATAGTTCACCAGTTCAAAACTGAGGTCAGGATACTATTTGTGTGGAGTTCTCTAGTTTCCTTCCACTTCTGACAAACATGCCAGCAGGTGGACACCAAATTGCCTGTAGGTATGAATGTGTGAGTGCATGATGCCTTGTGATGGATTAGCAGCCCATCTTATTCTGGCCTTGCGCCCAGTGTTTCCGCATAGGTTTTAGATCAGCTGTGACTTTGACCGGAATAAATTGGTTACTGCAGATAAATGAATGAATCACTTCTCAAATATGTATCGGCACTATATGGCCAAAAGTATGTGTACACCTGAAGATCACAGCCATATGTGAGTCCTCTCCATACATAATCCAAACATAATTGTGTAGGATGTCTTTGTCTGCTGTAGCTTTAAGATTTCCCTTCACTGGGTTCAAACTTGGTCCAGCATGACAATGCCTCTGCGCACAAACTGAGCTAAAAAAAGATATGGTTTGCCCATACTGTCATGGAAGAACTTGAGAGGCCTTCACAAAGCCCTGACCTCAACTCCACTGAACACCTTTGGGATGAGCTGGAACGCCGTCTACGTGCCAGACCTCCATCCAAATCCACCCAGCCACACTCCAAAATATAATGGAAAGCCTTCCCAAAAGAGTGGGGGTTATTATAACAGCAAAATTGACTAAATCTGGAATGGGATATTCAATAAGCACAAAGGTATAATTAGTCAAGTGTCCACATGCTTTTGGCCATATAGTGCACGTGTACCTGGTTGCAAACATGTGCTACCTGTATATAACCAAGCCAGGCTTGGTTAATTATGGGTTAGAATGAAATGGATGTATGCCTGATAGATTCAGTTTATAAATGTCTAAATTCCAGCTGCCAAATTATTTCCGATGAACAAGAAAACAGCATTTCAAATGGTTTAAATGTTAGTTTTAAATGGATTAAATGTTATTCTAAAAAATGGGAAATTTAACCAACAGAACAAAAGTCACTGATTTAATCAGTGCTTACTTCAACCCTGATGTATGAGTGGACAGTGAGTCATTTGAGTCAAGAGTGATGATGAGGCTCCTGTTTATCAAATGCTATGACAGACATTTACCTCTAGAGAGACTGGTTTCAATGATGCTCACAATCAAAGTGATTACTCATTTTCCATGGCAAACTTATATTCTTTGATAAAGTATCACCAATGTTATTTTTCCATGAATAGATTAGATTGCAAATGTAATAGGTAGCTTGCTATAGCCTGTCATCCAAAGACATGACCATATAGTTATAAAGGACTGTAATTATAATGAATTCAAATATTATATAGGTCAGCCTGTAGGCTATGAATGGAGGCTGGTATAAAGGTCGACCTTATTTTCATGGTCACACAGTGTATTTTTTCCTTGTTTATCACATTTATTTATTACATGAAAATCAATAAATCACAGTAGCTTTCAGGTAACCATTGTTTTAACTGTGTTGATGTAAATGAAAGCTTTAAAAGCAAATTTCTACCATTTCTGTTTTGTAAGGGATCGGATTTAATTATGCCATAACTTATTTGTGATTAAGATAGGTCAAAAGAGTTTTCAGAACTATATGAAATAGAAAATATCAAAATATTAACAGGTTTTTCCGACACCTATATAACCTTTGAAATTTTGGACATACCTACATAGAGAAGGGTTTTCTTCATTTTCACTGTTTTCTACTACTCACAATGTCGGCTCCAAGATGTTAAGTACGGTAATGGAGCCATGCAATTATTGGTATATTTGGTCCTATAATATTACATCATATTATAGAAAATATGAGGTAATTCTACAGGAAGAGGTGCACCCTATTGTTGCAATACTCTTTCTTGGTGATTTTTTTCTTTGAGGATGTCTCATACATATGGTTTAAACTATTCAAGAATTGTTTCATGAACAAAAGCATGAAGGCGAACATCAGAATTAAACCTTTATGGGAAGTTCTGGAGTACTGCAACAGCTTTCACCCCCATATGTTCAAAAGCACATTTTTGTGTTCTATGCTTCAATTTTTACTATCCCAAGATTTTATTTTTTTTTTACTGAAGTTCACTGCAATTACTCCCTAACAAGGCTACTAAAACTTTACACAACCTAATCCTGCTATCCCTATGTGACATAATTAAGATGATCATCGGTCATATAGCTACAGAGAGTGACCAGCTTACCTGTGTCTGCTGATTCTCTTTGCCCCACATTATAACCTTCTTAGGCAGACACTATGTATGCAATTGTTTTCTTCTTTTATTCAGAAGCAGACGTAGATCCAGAACATTTTGACTGGGGTGGGGCACAGAGCTAGTGTAGGATGTCCAAAGCAAAGCAAGTCATAATACCAGGAATCTTAAGCCAGTTTTAGACTATGCAATGTCAGCAGTCAATTTTGATTTCCCAATGTAATTGTGGCTGAATTCTGTAACATGCTGTTGAAGAACTTGGTTTTCATGTCAGATTATATGATGAAGATCCTCTAACTAAAGAATATTCTGTGTTCTGCTTATCATCAGTCCAATTCAAGCTTGCAGAAAATGGGATTGCATAAAAAGATACCTTCTTTAAAGTGAGCCTCAGGTAATATACATAATTAGCATGTTTTCATTTCACCATTGCCACTACTGTACTTGTGAGTTGTGTATAACAGTATGTCATCCTCCTATTGGTGGATTTTAGATGAGCATCATAGGTGAGGTCAATAAAAGAGATTTAAATAAAACATTTTTGACACTCTCAGAACTTTGGATGTCTTTGACCACAAAGACACTCAATCAGCCAACTGTCAGTTACGTGCTGTAAGACCATGGACCACTCAACTCATGACTAAAGAATCCTTTTTTAGCAAAATCAGACTCAAAATTCTACAGTGTCATGCTGGCTTGCATGTCCTTTGCTGTCATTTACGATATAACCTATGATCATTTCAAAATTTTGTCTAGAATCAACCAGCATTTTTATAGTGATATTGAATTTTGTAAACAATAGTTTTAATTCTTTAATAATTTTTAGGCCTGGCAATATCTTTTCCCTAAATGTGTAAAACAACCTATAAGATACTGTTTATGTCAGAAAAATCATAAATGCCAAACTATGGAATAAACTGGCTGCCTATTCATCAATAGAATTATAAGGTTTCATTGTCACAGAGTCCTCCATAATGTAATACCACAGACAAAGATATTTAACCAACAATCAGAAAGAGACAGGAAAGAGAATGTAAAAATATGCATACACTGAACCTCAAGGTACTCTTTGTTGTTGTATGTGGTCCAAAGTAAACACACTAACACCTAGAACTGATCTGCCTGGGTACCATAAACAGTATATTGTTCAGTTTACTGATATATTATACAAGATATAATGTACTACCTCAGCGAGACCCTTGTAGGTGTATCCTTACACTGAAAGATACTGCCAACCTGCACATTTCAAGATGACTTCATTTACTCAGAATAGCCAAATTCATCAAACAGCAAATGGACAATACAATTAGCCCTAAATATCTCTTCAAAAATCAAACAAACAATAAAGTGCCTCCACTTTTGTACTTTGTCAGTAATCTGACTAGATTGACTATTGATTTCAATCAAGTGCATAGAATACAAGGAAGTGTTGCAGGACGGTACTGGTAAAACCTATATGAATGAGCTAAATAATGTAATAGCAATATTATTGTAGCCTAATTATTTACTATTACTAGGTTCATAACTCTGGTTAACCAACTGAAACAGATCTCATTGTGGGTGTTTACGTTACCTTTTCTTAAGGACAAAACCTTGATGCTGCATCATTAACCCTGTATTACAAGTGGAAAGTGTGCCTTTCTAACAAGACCTTTTCTTACAAGTTCAGCTTGTTCTTTATCTCGAAACAAGTAACATTGTGCTGATATACTGTATAATGTGAAGTCAACTGATCAGGTTTTAAAACATGATTGGACTGAAGAGTTAATTTAATCAGGCAATACTCATATAGGCTTGACCATCTCCTCTGCAAGTTCATTAATGCTTTACAACAGTCCTATTTGGTTTCCCATTAAAAACCATTCAAGACATCTGATACATTCATGGCAATGTGGCGTGTACATTTTGTTTTAACTATGAATTTAATTTGTGTAAATTTGTTTGCCATGTTTAACAGAAAGAAGGCATCCTCTTGAATCCCCTAAGTTCAAGCTGTTTCCTTTTCTTTATGGACATGTAAATGAAAGGACAGGCTCATTTATGGATATATTGCTTCACTATATATATATATATATATATATATATACATCACTGAAAACTGAATCATGACTGAATAATTGCTTGTTTTCCAAAATTCAAATTAAACAAATCACTTCTGGCCTGACCACTGTGGTGACCAATATTTCTGGCTACCCTTTAGCTCTGCCCCTGTTCATAACTAGTAATATATTAATAAACAACAAACATACAGTGCATCCGGAAAGTATTCACAGCGCATCACTTTTTCCACATTTTGTTATGTTACAGCCTTATACCAAAATGGATTAAATTCA
>JAQQZR010000004.1:12001760-12012980 GCA_030068235.1 Notoglanidium macrostoma
TTTGGAATAAGGCTGTAACATAACAAAATGTGGAAAAAGTGATGCGCTGTGAATACTTTCCGGATGCACTGTACATAACCCAGAGACCTCATTAAGCCTGGGACAGCTGTTGTTGCCAGTTGTCTCCCATTATGAAGTACTTATTGTGGAGTCTAAGCAAGGACATCCATCCAGAGGACAATTATAATCATCTTTCACGTTTTACCATTTTTTTTTTTTAACAAGTTAACCTGTATGTTCTACATCTATACCAACTACAATAATTTTTCAGCACAAATTTTTACAAATGTAGTGCCCTGCCTTCAAAAAAAATTGTAAAGGTATTACAACCTTAGAAAAAAAACATGTCTCATCAAATACAATTAATTGTTAAATGGAGGCTAAATTGTTTCATGTAAGATGCCTACTAATCCTTTACATTAGTATGTGAAAATCATGCTCACTTGGATGTACTTTTGCATTCACACTTGTTTATTTTATTTTTTACTTTTTATGTGAGATTGGTGCTGAGTACCCGATGGAGAGCTCTGTCTCCCACGGAGCTCCAGCTGGGTGCCGTTGTTCTTAGAAGAGAGTGTCTTGGCTCCCTGCTGCTTCTCCAACTCCCCTGCTCAGACAGACATACAAAGAAAAAAAAAAAAAAAGAGAGAGAGAGAGAGAGAGAGAGAGAGAGAGAGAGAAAGAGAGAGAGAGATGTGAATAAATCTAACCATCACATTCCAGTCATATTTCTCATAAACAACCATTCCAATTCACTCCATGCTCTAAGATTGATGAAAACTGTATGCCTTCGTAATTGTTGCAAACTGCCCACTTGCTCAATTTTGTACATACTAAAGGAATCCTAATGAGGTCTGTGCTTTTGCACATGACCGTTCTCTTCTCATCTCTGCAGCATCCACAGCTTTTTCCTCCCCAAGTGTACTAGCAGGTAACAGGTATAACAACACCAGTGCAGAAAATGATAAACAGCCTTTTAAAAGCGCAAGACCACCAACCACACATTTTGTGATGGAGCTCATCAGAAGGTTGGTTTCGCTTCACGCTGAGGTTTTGTTACACTGCACAGTCATGTGTTTACTCATGCCCAACTATATTTTTAGGGCTCAACTCCACTGTATATATTTATTGCAGTAATATAGGAAAAGCATAAAATAAAATACGACAGGGCATGCCGATATAGGGCAATAATCCAAAAAGGAGTGGTATGTTACTGTTAACACCCTTAAATTGATTATTTTCATATAACAGCATGTACCAAAGTGCTTTCTTCCTTTTACACCACAGTGATTTGTGGTCAAAATATTTATTAATGATTAATGCTTTTTGACTATTTACATTTAAAAGTTTGGCAAGTTCACAAGACAAATTAATTCATGTTATCACTTATGTTGAAGAGACTACAGCAGTTCTATCACCAGCCTCTCAGTTATTCCTATTCCAGCTTATGTTAACAAGAAGACATAAGGACTCGTCAGTGATGGGAATCTGTTTGACCTTTACAAAGCATGGACACTCAAGAAATCCTTCACGAATGTCTCCTTACATGATGCTACACCTTATTAATGATTACAGGTTTTTTCTTTGTTAAAGACCTGCATGATTTCTTCATCCATTTATTATTAGCCTTGGATTTAGACTGCGAATGAGTCGTTACTATAGAAACAATAATGTATTAGAGCAAGCACATTAATATAGACCTATGATTTTAATTAATACCACAACTACTGACATGCTGTTATAGAAAATAAATCCACACTTTCTGATTTGATAGTTCATCAGTGTTGTGATATAATATGTTATACTGCACACATGAATTTGGATGATCTTTAAGACATCAGATGATCAGGAACAAGAAAGAGAAATAACGCAAAGCCTAACAATGGATGGCTAAATTTCCATCCAGACATTCCAAAAATGGTAATAAGAATGCATTTTATTATTCCAAGTTATTATTCAAAGTTTTCAGGATGAGCTGCATTTGTTTTCAATATAAATGTGACATGGGAAAATCACCAAGTTTATCCAAAAGGAAGACCAGGAAGACCAGACCCAGGTTCTTAAAAATGGGTGCACAAACACACACACACACACACACACACACACACACACACACACACACACACACAGAGCGAGAGAGAGGCCAAAAGAATTCCCATGGGTCTGTGCTCTATAGAAGGACTGAACAAAGGCCAGCATCAACAAGAGGCTCGCATTAAGGTGCACTCTTTCTTTAACACATTCTCCATTTTCTGACATGCACACACACTCTGGCCCCTTTGAACTATGTAGTTACTTCCAGTTCCTTTCTTTGCATCTTCCGTCTCCGTTATGGTCTTTTGAAATGTGTTTGAAAGTCTGACTGCAGTGCAGCTGAGAAACTGAATAAATGCATCATCAAAACATCCTGAGCCTCTCAAAGGACAGAGGCAAGCCAGATGGGAGAACACACCAAGGCTCTGCA
Organism: Notoglanidium macrostoma; assembly: GCA_030068235.1. NCBI lineage: Eukaryota > Metazoa > Chordata > Actinopteri > Siluriformes > Auchenoglanididae > Notoglanidium > Notoglanidium macrostoma. Next base: position 12,004,225 of record JAQQZR010000004.1, read on the forward strand.
CAGGTTCAAGGAACAAAAACAAAAAAGCAGAAACAATTGCTATTTTATCAAGTGCAACATCTGAACTGAAAACGCATCCACTGTTATATCGCTCTAAAGTGGAGCAGTAATATGAATTCTCTGTTACGAGCGCAGGTGTACACTTGTATTCGTCTATTATTCATATAATACCTCCAAATTTCCAAATGTCTGTGGAGCAAAATGTCTTGCAAACTTTCATTCAATATATTAACTTAAACATGATGTGCAGCTGCACTGCTTTATTTAATCATTGACTATCCACCGTATTTTTTGTGGAATAGTCTACGCATGCCTCATGCACATATTCAAACATAATCAATACAACAATATGAAAATATAATATGCATAAGTACAATAATTGTCTGACCCCTATGTAATTATACCCTACTCTCCAGGACGAATGTAAAGCTCTACTGTTATCAAAATAGAGAATCCTTATATTCATCCACTGGCCATTCAGTCGCCCAGAGCATAAGCCATTATCCGGTTTGAAGAATTTGTTATCAAAAGTTTCAAGGCAATTCAATGGGCATGGCCAGGTACTGAGGAATTCACTTCTTCATAGCTGCTCTCTTTGTTAATAATACTGGCATTAATCTCTATGAGACAATAACTCACCAAACAAGCCCTATAAATGCTCGCCAACCCTATCAGCTGTTTCCCATCTCATTCATTACACTTATTGTATGAATACGCTGTGCGTCACTCCACAAATTTGCTCCTTCAAAGGTCTTGCCAGTGCTCCATTACCATTACGTCAGTACTGTATATCTGACTTTTGCATTTGCCATCTCTTCATTTGATATTTTGCCCATGTTTTGAACCCTGCCTGTTTGACTTTGGTTTTCTTTAAAGAATTGCTTGCAATTGGACTCAATCCTCTCCACCAATTTTGACACTGCAAATTCAAGATAACTTATTAACCACCAAAAAAATGCTAGCCACGCCAACTCACTACTGCAAAAATATTATTAATCTAACAATCTAACAGCTCCACTACCAGATTGCTGAATCCCAAACAATGTACACTAAAATATATTTCAATAAATAGGATCACTAATGGCATTATCTATACTCTCAGTAGTTGTTGCTATTTGGTCCAGATTTCCAGAGCACATCACATATCTGCAGCCTGAGCTCTGGCTCAGTCTGAGCCTTCAAGATCAAAAATAAATACTGTCCACAAACCAAAAACACAGCATTTTTGATTCAGTTCCTGCAGCCATGTTGATTCAGGGTTGAATTGCTTGGAACCAGACTGATTGCTTTAGTCTGAACCCAAGTGCGATTGCTGTGTTGTGACAAATATGACGCACCTGGTCATAGGTGATCCATTTTTAGTTCGTAGTGAACAAAAACACAAGTGCACTCTGTTCAGTTGAATATTCTCTTCCCAAATCAGGAAAATGCGATTTCCCTAATCAAACTCATAGGAATACATACGAATAATAATAAAACAAAAAATCCCATGAGTTGCTGTACTAACTTTTAGTATTAGCTCAGTGGTATTTTTAAGCCATGACCTACTGGAATAACATGAGGACATGAGTTTTCGACAGAGACTATAAAACATCTCTAGTTAAGAGTTTAAATGCAGTAAACTACATTTTAGTGAGTCGGAGAACTGAATTTCAAGCAAAGCTTCTGAAAGCCAAGCCCACTTGTGCTTTTTTTGTTATATAACTGTGAAATGTTATCTTTTTTGTGAACCTATTTCCCTACTGGATTATTGGAAACATTGCAGGCACACACACACACACACACACACACACACACACACACACACACACACACACACACACACACACACACATAAACTCTCTCTCTCAATTGCAGTAGCCATGAGTAATCTGGATTAGGGACAATTTCAATATGCACTTAAGCAATGTGAGCCTTATTTGCCATGCTTGGTGCCTCCAACCAATCAGAAAGCAGCAGGTGTGATAAATCCCACCCTATGTGCTCTCTGCAGTAATTTTTCACCAGATGTATGGTTCTTGATTGCATAGTGGTTGCTCTTTGTGCTTCGTGTTACCCACAGATATTCACTCACATTCAATGCGTATCTGCTCCATTTCGGTCACCTCTGCGATGGACTCCTTTAGGTCCTCCACAAACTTGAGTAGCTCTTCTGAGCTCTGAGCGCAGAAATTCAAGACCTGTTTCTTATCTGAGCCGGAGACCGGAGACACGATGGTTATCGCATGGGGATAGTCTAATGAAAAGAGATGGATAAATACAAGATCCTATTAAGACTAAAAGCAACTGTAAATATAATGCACGTATCAAATAAAAGCAATAATACAAATTGACAGATTCATTTAAATAGAATAAAATAGTGCAGAAACACTGTCCCAAAATTTGCAGAAGCTATTTAGCAAATGATGGTATAAATAAGATGGTTTACAAATACTTATAAGACTTAAAAATCAACCTCATAAATAATGTGCAGGATTTCTACAGAGTGAGGTACAAGCTGTTGGATTTCAATTCGTGTTTAAGTAAGCTTGTAATATTGAGACTGTCTTGAGAAAACAGACAGTGTTTCTGTATGTCTAATATGGATAATGATACAAATTTTGATTTGATGGTTTGTGTGGAGAGAGAGAGAGAGAGAGAGAGAGAGAGAGAGAGAGAGAGAGAGAGAGAGCAGGATAAAAACTATATACATGTTTTCTTCTTTAACTCCATAACTCAATTAATAAAAAACAAACAAACAGACACAACATTAATAATATTAAACTCCAGATCTCACATTCATTCTCAAACAGGTGGAACTGCATCCCCAGGAGGCCCATGGCTTTGCAGAATGTGTAGGCAGCTGAGCTTTTCTTCTTTGGACACAGCTTCAAAATCTGTGCGACATAGAATCTAATATAAGGAGCGGCATGGTGGCATACAGAGTAGTGCTGCCACCTCAGAGTTCATTATTCATATATATAAATCAGGATTTAATCCCGAGCACTGTTTACTGTCTGTGTCGACTTCCTGTGCATGCTCTCCCCGTGTCTGTGTAGGTTTTCTGCATGTTCTCCAATTTCCTCCCACCATTCACAAACATGCTGATTAATGGATTGGCTACACTAAAATGCACTAGGTGTGTCTGCATTATGTCTTGCGATGGATTGGCATCCCAGCCAGGGTATATTCCTGTCTCTGAGGATATACTCCAGACCCCCTGTGACCTTGACCAAGATATAATAAAAATAATAACAAAAAAAAAAAACTTTATATCTGTTTCCCAATCAAATATGGTGAAGCCCTTGGTCAATCACAATGATCTCTCTACTTTACCAACCAGAACATAAAATAGTGAATGGCTCCACTGCCCTCATTTTCAGTGTCAATGATTCAAACCGAAGGTCAATTATTTTTTATATTGCTGAACAACCAGGCACATCTATTTTATGCTAAAATAAAAGCCTGTAAAATATATAGCAGTGGTTAGTTCTAATATTCATTGCAGGCAACCATGTCAAAATATAAAAGAAACATTGCTTTACAGAACTGAACTGTGTAGAGTATTATAATAAACAACTTGAAATGAAGTGCCATGAAGTGTGTGAGAGTGTGACAGAAAGAAAGGACAGTGGGTATAGATTGAAAGAGGAAAGAATCTCTGCTCTGCTTAGTGTAACACCCACAGGCTAAATCACACAACTGTAATATTAACGCTATACATCATTCTGACACAGATGTCCAGTAGTGTTCAGCCTCTTTGCACAAGAGCAATGACCAATTCCTGAACGTCAAATTTTTCCCAATTAATACGCGAGCTGCTGAGAAAAACAGAACACTGACTATCCATCATGAGAATGGCATTGACATCTTTGGAGAATGTTTTTTTATGTAATTGACTAATACCTGGTCTGAATTAGGGGATTTTTTTCCCCCTCTCAACATTTATAACCTTGATTCTGAATTTAAGAAGTGGAAAGGGTTAGATATTTAGATAATAACTCCTTTGGTGACATTTTTGTTCTGGAAATATGTGTGCTTTCGAAAGAATAAAAAACCATGGCTCCCTGATATAAAAATGTCTGTTTCTTTCTTTCTTTTTGTCCCCACTCTCACTCAGAGATTAATATGTGACCATATAATTATGAAGATAGTTTAATACTCATGTGTGATAACCTCAGAGACGCCCTAATGGCTGCTTAATTATAATATATGTTTAATCTGTGTTTAATTTCAGGAGTCATTCTGTGAGAATCTGACCAAATTAATGACTTATCCAGAGAAATGGTAGCGGCATTGACCTCAAACTTTTGTTCTCACAGTAACTGACGTCTCAGTAAGATGGTGGGAGGGGAAAAAAAAATTTTGCTAAGCAAAATGCTTGCCTCAAGCCCTTTGATCACAGAAAGAAAAACAAAAACAAGTATCTGAAATGGCATGCAGTGGGTGGCTAAAGCAATAATGCTCACAATTATGAAAAAGGATCCTGTTAATTACCTGGTTTGAGGCACAGAGACACTTAGCACTCACAGAAAACAATCTGGAATAGCATTTCAAAATAAAGATGCTGACAGAAAGTGGGCATTTCCTATGATGGGGGTTAAAATGTTTGTGTAGATTGATTGGGAAGGCATTTTACCACAATGAGGTCGTTGAAGAGGAAGACTTCCCTCTGGTGAGAAGCTTGTTTCTGGGCTTTGTTGATGTCGGTCACTTCAAAAAGACGACTACAGCAAACCAGTCTTCTGTGAGGGACTGAAAGGACCTTGAAAGTTGAAAGGAGACAAGAGAACAAATGTTTATTCTTTTTTATTAGGTATTTTAATTATTTTACTATTATCTATTATCTAATTTTACTAATTAGCTAATTATTTTACTATTTGTAACTATTTGTGTTTTCTTGGCCAAAGGTCTGCCACTGTATTTCTCTGTGACCTATGGGGTAGAGGGAAAATACACTGGTCAAAAAAATCAAGGGAACACTTAATCATCACAGTATAATACCAAGTCAATTAAATTTCTGGGATATCGATCTGTCCAGTTAGGAAGCGTAAGTAACTGGGAATCAATTTTGGTGCTGCTTTCGTGCAAATGAAAGCAACAACAGCTGGACAGGAGGGACAACAGCAAGACGGGAATAGTTTGCAGGTGCTGACCACAGACCTTTTCTCTCTCCTTATCCTTCCTGACAGATTTTTCTCTAGTTTTGTATTTTGCTACTGCCTTTGTCACTACTGGCAGCATGAGGTGGTACCTGCAGCCCATTCAGGTTGCATGGGATGTTCCAGGATGGCAGATCCATATGTGCCATCTTAAGAAGGTTTGCTGTGTTTCCCAGCACAGTCTCAAGAGCATGGAGGAGACAACAGAAGACAGGCCTTTACACGATGAGAGATGGACAGGGCCGTAGAAGGGCAACAACTCAGCAGCAGGACCAGTATCAGCTTCTTTGTGTGAGGAGGAACAGGAGGAGCACTGCCAAAGATCTAAAAAATGACCTCCACCTGGTCACTCATGTGCATGATTCTGACCAAGCTGTCAGAAAAAGACTCCATGAAGTTGTCATAAGGGCCCAACATCCTCTAGTGGGACCTGTGCTCAAAATACAACACTGTGTAACTCGATAGGCATTCACCAGAGAACACCAGAATTAGCAGGCTTGCCATTGGTGCACCGTTTTCTTCACAAATGAATGCAAGAACACACTGAGCACATGTGACAGACAAGAAAGAGTCTGAAAACGCAACGGCAAATGTTATGCTGCCTGCACATCTTCCAGCATGACTAGTACTCTGCTGTTACGTACCGGGATGAAATCCTCACACCCATTGTCAGCGTCACATACTGTCCAGGAGCTCACAGACACCCTAATCCAGGTTTGGGAGGAGATCCCCATGGACAAAACCCATCGTCTCATCAGGAGCATGCCCACACGTTGTTGGGAGCGCATACAGGCATGTTGGGGGCATACACACTACTGAGCCACATTATGAGTTGTGATGAAATTCACACAAGTTGGATCAGTCTGTGATTTCGGGTTTTTACCATGATTTTAGGTGTGATTTTGAATCCAGCCTTCAGTGGGTTTATAATTTTGGTTTCCATTAATTATTCTTACATAATTTCATTCTCAATGAATTACACAATGTATATCAATAATAATTCCCAACTTGAATATTCCATAAATCGAGATCTGATGTGTGAATTAAGTCTGCCCTTAATTTTTTTGAGCAGTGAATGTGTATGTTTGTGATTATTATATATATATGTATATGGTGGAATGTGAATATCTCACAAAAGGTTGGTGCTGGAAACTTCCAAAGAACATCAAATTGAAGTTCATTCATTTCTCCTTCGATTTCTGTATGTTTTTGGCCCCGTAGCCACACTAGGAGTGAAGTTATGGTTGTTTGAACAAAACACACATCAAGCAAAGTTGCCAAGCCAAGAAAACAGAGATCATAGATTTCAAGCATCTACATTAATAAAAAAGTGCATCAACTCACCAATTTAATTTAATTTTTAAGAACAGTTTTGATGTGTTCACTTTCTTTATCAACAGCAGCATGCATTACACTTCGCAATTTGGATATAGCTTTTGAATATAGCTTCCTTGATAGACCTTCTCCTTCTGGGTTGACACACAAAGTATACAATAAGGTTCAAATCAGGCCTGCAGGGTGGCCACTCAGCAGGTTCGGTTAAATCAGGGCAGTTTTCTTTCAGCAAGGCTACCCTGTCTCAGGCTGTGAGCTGGAGCTCCATCTTGCAGGAGCACAAAGTCTGGGCTTTTCTCACTGATTTCTGATAACAACATAGTCAGAATGTCCCTGCACTAACTGTGTCCATCAATCTTGACTCCACATGCAGTGAACATGATGGATGTTTTGCTGTTACAGGATGCACCAATTGAAACCATAACTGACTCAGAAATGTACTTCCTTTCTCATAGACGCCAGGCTGAGCCAATCTCCTTTTTCTTGCACACAGCTGCATGAACTCGGTCATTCTGCATATTTTGGGGTGTCTCAAGACTTTTCATCAGTAAACAAATTTTTTTTCTCTGACTTTTCTGACCCAAAACTTTGAAGGAGTTTCTTACACCTTTCAAGGTGTTTCTTCATTGAGAAATGCTGACATTTCCAGAACATTTGAAAACTTTCAGTTGCAGGTCATTTTTGATGATGCGCTGGATGGATGACCAGAAGATAACAGTTCTCTTGGCTAATTGGTGTTCTTCAATGCAGCTGAAGGTCGAACTTCCTGACTCAAGATCAGTTCTCTCACTAACTGAATGCTTTCTTACGTTCTTACACTTTTGGTTTCCTTCCAGATTTGTTTAGGATATTCTTTCAAAATTTGGTTCAGTGAGAGTCCTTTCTCTTCTTGAAGTGATTAATTAAAACTTTATCATTCAGTGTAGGCCCATTTTAGTTAGAAACTGTTTGGAAAAATAATGAAAGTCGAATCATTAAAGTAACACTCAACATGCTGACAAAATTCTGCAAAACTGCGCAAGCACTCAGGAAGTCAAGCTGAAATGAGTAGCTAGTTGCAGGCAAGGAATGAATTCTTGTTGTTGATGTGGCAATACCACCCAAGAAGAAAAGGTGTGAGAAACATGAAGGGGAAAAACACAAAGCCCATAAGAGGTGAAAAAGATTGCAAAGACTTCAACTTAACATCCATTATTCCATTACTTCTTCACAGAAGTAAAAAAAATTGCACTGGCAACTTTTTTGTTAGTACTGCTACAGGGTCAAAACTATATATAATTTATATATATATATATATATATATATATATATATATATATATATATATAAACAAAAAGTTCTGAAAAACATAACAATATAGCAGAAAGTGCAATTTCCGGTTTATTAACAACACTATTGATATCCTTACAATCTACCTATGACAGCATGGAAATGGCCTAAAGCACTATAATAATGCACACCGGGTTTCTGTAGCGTGCATTTATTTTGGAAATAATACAATCATGGCAGCTAATGCAATTTTGCAATACAGCTAAGAGCTATAGTTTTATTGGAATTTACAAAAGACAAGTGATAGTGATGAAGCAGGGTTGAGAGGAGAATCATACTCAGGTTCTGTTAAAGATAGCATGGAGTAGGAACACTGGGTGCTGATTTGGGTTATATATTGGAGAGAGAAAAAAATTGTAGATTAATGAAATGATTATCCAATCCTGACGCATCTTGTTAAAGCCACTGCAAGGTCCATTCTCATTCATTTGACAGTGTTTGGGATACAGTGACCACAATCCTCTGCCTCATTTTTGTCAACAGCTTCAGCATTGCCAACAGAATAAATGCTACCATTGCACCCTTGTGTCTCAGACGTGGTTCCTGCAGCCAATAACGTTAATACTTTTGAGTCACATTTAAGTTTGAATCCAAAACAGAGCTATCAGTTGTGTCATGTGACTATTGTTTGTAACTGGCTTTACTGTAATAAAGTTTGAGGGGATTAATAGCCATTTTCTATACTTTGGCAGTATAAGCAATTAGAAAATAATACTTACTACAAAGAAACAAAAATTGCTACATACTGTAATCCATTTCTCCATATTTCTTCTGAATTTAACTGGATTAGCTGACTAGCTGACACTGTTAACACTTGCATCTCAAGTTAGGTCATAATACAACATGAGGGTTACAAACAAGGACGGGACTGACATTTATCACACACACACACACACACACACACACACACACACACACACACACACACACACACACACACACACACACACA
>JAQQZR010000004.1:12023007-12039893 GCA_030068235.1 Notoglanidium macrostoma
TATATATAGATATAGATAGATATAGATATAGATAGATAGATAGATAGATAGATAGATAGATAGATAGATAGATAGATAGATAGATGCACAGTTTTCTTCTGGTTAATGATGACTTTGCTTTGGTTAATGACGATTTGGTTAATGACAAATATTTCTATTTGTCTATTTATAACAATGAAGCACCATTTGCAGTTACTGCACAGTTTGTAAGATAGGTACTTACAAGAATCTCATATTACAATAAATTAATTTAATGCCCTCAGAGTAAAGTTTTTAAAAAACATCTAAACATCTAATATTAGCTTGCAGATATTGACATAAGCCTTTCGCATATGCTCATGCATTATTCTATAAATGTGTCTTTCAGTGTCTGTGCATATCTCCTAATGTGCAGAACTCTCAAACAGAGTACCAAATAATGTCAGTCATTTGTTGGTTTCTACTCAGTTTAGATGCAGCCATTATACCATGTCCAATTCCTCCTCTTGACACACACCACATTTTACGTTAATACATTTAAAGGTAGTATCACTCTCCTTTGAAGTCAGCTAAGTCTTTAAAATGGTACAAATTAAAGCCTGTAAATTGAAGTGGTCTACAGTGTGACATCAGGAGTGTTTTTTCTTTTTAGCATGTTTTGGAAGACCATTCATTAATGTCCCATTTAAATTCATAATTGCATTTCACGCACTCAATTACTCAAGTGAAGCATGATGCTTTAAATCCCAGACTGAGAGAGAAGAAAGGCTAAAGAAAATTTAAAGGCAAATTTGAGAAATGTGAGAAGAGAAGGGGAGAAAATTGAGTGAAAATCCAATCAAGCAGTATAGTATAATCAGTTTGGTATGCAAGCATTGATTTTCCAGTTTAATCTAATTGTTAGGAGCAGCATGACTGAATCCATTAAAGATGCTCACCATTGTTTCAGCCCTTTCATTGATTCTTTCAAAGGCAAAGTCAAGACACTAGAATTTCCAGTGACAGACAATGCATGACCTCATCTAACAGCCCTGTCCAAGTATGTCAGAAAAGTAGCCCTTCCATAATCTCTTAACTACACCCACCAATATATCCCTAGCTCTGGGATCATTAGTATCCCTACTTCTGGACAGCCTAAAATACATTTCGAAAACCATGAAGATGCCTTTGATTTCCTATAATGGCATAGGCCAACACTTAACGTGAAAACTTTAGAACTGCAATTTGCCATGAATAGTTTTGCACTCAATTCTCCATTACTGAACAGTAGCTAACGTCATAGACTTCACGTTAAAACTATAGTTTCTGGCTACACAATTGCACTTTTTGACTATATAGCACACAGTCATTGAAGCGAGATATGTATAATCTCACTATCCCATGTTACACACAACATACTGAACATTGAGGTGGATTAGCTATAACAGCAGAAGACCATATTGGGTTCCAACCCTGTTAACTACAAACAGGACAGTTGAAGATTGTAAAAAAAACAACAAAAAAAAAAAAGATCAGTCTTTTTATTTATCTTCAACTATCCAGGATAATTGTTGGATAGATAGACAGCAACTGTGAACTCTTTTTCTTATTTAAAATAAATTACATTTAAAATATCTACATATAGCTTCACTTACCATATCTAATTACAGTACCTGAAAAAGTACCTTAGAAATCAGTGCAGTGTGGTTTAAGTTAATTGCCACCTTCATTTTAGTGCATTAAAGCCTTCTCTTACCCCTCAAGTTGCGAATAAAGTCCTCCAGCATCATCTTGCGGTCGGGCTTGATGTTGGGGCTGTACATGTCTGTGTTGAGGAGGATGATGGCGAAGGCTAGGATGAAGATGGTGTCAGGGTTGTGGAACTGCTGCACCACATCTGGATTGCACATGCAGTAGCGCTGGCTAATAAATAGAGTCCAGAATAAAGGAGAGGGACAAGTACAAAATTGTAACTTTTATACATTCCAGAGGAGGGTTTAAAGCAAACTGCATATAGCAAACAGATACAACAGCAAGAGAGCAATGACTAGTGTTAAGCAGTTTCATTGATGAATGAAGTATATAACAGATCAGGTGTGGTGTCATTACAGTAAAACAGAAATACAGCTATATGCATAATGGTCACATTACAGCCTTCCATTCCATTAAGGGCTTAAGACTATACAAATATAGGTATTTTATGACTGTAATGCAATGTAATTTGGAGACCCATTTCCAATGCAAACCCAAACATAGTGACTTCCTAACAGCAGCAGGTAAAATAAGTCTGAGAGCCAAATGGCAGACTGAAATATGATGCTGGAGTGATTTATATGCTGATATGTAGAGCAGAAATGATCCCTTAGCTCGACATTTCTCTAGAGAACATGGCGTAAGGCTCAGCTGCTCTTTAAATATAATCTTAGAGGGTAAATACTGCTAGCCTACACCTACCATGTCTAATCTAATTCCTTTACACCTTAAACACTGAGATAGGTCAACCAAGGCTAACTCGATTTTCAGGATATGGCCCAAGCTCAACATTTTGCATTATCATTAATGAAAATGGACAGACAAAGACTTCAGCGTAGTATTAGAAAACCAAGATTGTGGTACTTTTTGTTTCCTATTCTATTCTATTCCAATGGGGGTGGCTTATAAACTCCTGGAATGTAGCAGAGTTATTTATAAAATACCATATGCCTCGATTTACAAAACCTCACCCCACTTCAACATCATTATAACAGTATCCTAAAGCTACATAAACCTGTCCTTCCCAAATAATCCAAAAAGAGAACTGCAATAACTATGTACATCAACTCTGGAAACTGTCAAGAGTATGATAAAAATCTTTTAGTATTGAGAGCACTGTCATTGTCTTATATTAATTCAAACTTTATCAGAATCATTGGTTAATATGATCTTAGATTCTTAGACTGGTTTTTCTTTCCTCAGTTTTAATTTTATACATGGCTTCTTGCCATTTTGCCTTCACTTTTAATATTTACTACTCATTGCAGAAAACTGCAAATGTCTAACCCAGAGCCTACATTTCACATCTTTGTCTTAGGTTTAATATGCAGGAAATATTATCAACTGGTGGACCTCTGGTTGTAGTCCCAGCAAAATGTTAGTTGAATGAACCAAGCACTTATACACTGTACTGTATAAATACACTCTAGCAGAACAGATCAACTATAAACAAACAAACAAACAAACAAGCAAAAATACCTGGCTGAAGTCAGTAAGTCCAATTTTCTAAACATGAACCATTGCTGCTTCCGCTTTTCCTTTTTTTACCCTTCTATGGTAGATTATCTTACACTGAGAGTAATTTCTAATTGAATTGCTGTCTAATTCCTGTTTAATATTACTAATTACAAATAAATTTTGTGTGACAAGGCGGCTCATGTTTGCTATTGTTTATGTTCTGACATATGCTTTTGTTTGGTCCTGTTTCACCATGTCATCATGTTGGTTGACTAATGTGTTCACCTGTTTTGTGTCTCATTGATTAGTTTTATTTCTGCCCAGTTGTTTCTCTTTCTCCTCGTGAACTCATAGTGGTTTTTTGTCTACGTCCAAGCACTGGCTTTTGGTTCTGTGTTTCCTGATTTATCACCCTTGACTGTTTCACTGAGTTTATGATATTATAAGTTTATTTAAGTTTATGATATGTATAGTTTACTGAGATTATGGATATTCCTCGTTAACACTGTTTCCCTGTTCTTTGATGCTTGCTACAGACATTGACTATGATGTTTAGATTAGTCCTAAAGTACTCATTGGGTATGTGTTTAATTCCTTCACTGAGGGGATTATGTTTTCAGTGCAGTTATTTTGTCTGTTTGTAAGCAGGATTAAGCAAAATCTATGAAACCGATTTCCATTAAACTTGGTGGCAGAGTGTAGCATGGACTAAGAAAGAACCCATTACATTTTGGAGCACATCCAAGTTACAGGGCAGATTCATGAATTTAGTTCCCCTTTCGCTAACAAAAAACGACATTTGGACTTGTCAGAAGATTGCACTTAACACTGCCATACATCTTAAAATCCAGTAGATGGCAGTAAAATTCAATAGCGACAAAACATAGCCAATGTAGAAATATGATGATTCCACTGGAAATATATCCAGACATATAAAGTGATTGCGGTTGCAGATTTGTGAATCATAGAAGAGCTGACTATTGTCCTTGTGGTGGTGTGTCAGGAAGTGCCTAACTTTGACTTTATTGATGCATTTGTCCATGTTAATTATGTTTTCCTTACTTAAACAAACAAAACTCCATACTGACTACAAACTTCAGGAATCATGAATACTTGACTACTTTGTGAAGCCGTTTGAATTTTAAGGAAGCTCTTTTTGCTATCTGAGAAGTGCTGAAGGCTGTGTGCTCAAGTGAAAACTCTAATTTCATGGTAATAAATCAGCACTTCCAGGTAGGAGTCATCCCCTAAAGCCCTGTGCATACTGAACTAGATGATTGGCGCCTATATCTATGCAGGCCAGTGAGGATATAAGAACATACACACATACGTTTTGCAATGAATATCAGCTGCACAACCGTTGGGCAGAGACTTTACTGCATTCTGTATGATATTGATGATCTAACTCGATCAGTTGTATAGTTCATTCATCACAAAAAAAAAGGTTGCTAAGCTTTGTTCTTTGGTTTCATGGTAATGAGAAATATGAAAAGCTGGCAGTCCAACTAACTCATTTATTCCGTCTTTCATTAAGAGACCAGCTGCTTTGAGCGTTTCTGTTTTTCTCCTCAGATCCATTTATTCATCTCTCTCTGCCATGCTCTATCCCCACTCATGTTTTTTAGGAAGGATTTGGCAAAATAGCAAAGGTAGCAGTGGGGGAGGCAGGCAGAGACAGACTGGGTTATGTTATGCAATCATAGTTATTTATAAACCAGCACCAAACACACTAAAATGAAGCACTATAGTCTCGCAGATGTCACTGTTGTTTCCAGAATTAAACAAAACAAAAAGATTAACTATCTAAAAGCTGAAAACACAAAATTTGTGAAATTGATGACTTTTAATAATTTAATAAATTTTGACAACTGACTCAACAGTAACAAGCCTGGTGATTCATAACAACTGCATCATTAGGTTCAAACCAATATATAAAATTTAAGGGTTTGAACTAATACATTAAAAGTGTGCATTATTGTGTCCATATATGGAAATAAGAGTGGCTCTTAGATTATTTGTTACATTGTACGAAATGATCTCAATAAAATCTTGGCCGAATTCTGTAACCTTAACAGATTATATGATGAAAATACTCTAACGGCAGACCTCTGATTAAGAAAAGATTAATGAGTTCCGTTCATGTCATCAATCAGTGTTCCAAGCTCATGCAAAAAAAAAAAAAAAGAAAAGTTACGTAAAGAGACACGTTCTTCAAAGTGAACTTGGGTTATTAAGTGAAAGTAATTTTTTCTATTCGGAAGCATATTTTGTTTATATTTTGCCATTTATATGCATTCTCGAACATATATGTGGCTACATATTTGTAGCTAATCCATGAGGTTTGCATAATCCTACGGTGGTTTTTAAATGTGCGTCATGACAGAGGTCAGGGTCTGTTATTTTGATCAAAAATTTGACACTGCCAGAAATTCATTACCTGTATTTGGTCACAATGGCAGTAAATCTGCTGTTGGTGAGCATTTCACATTATGCGCTCGCAAGCCCAAAGAATTCTTTTACAGTGTGTTGTATTTGCTGTGACAGCAAAACTGAGCAAAAAAATTGTACTGCGTAAACCTTTTTCGGTGCAGTGACATTTATAAAGACTCATGAATTCTTGTTAGTCAATGTGCGAATTGTTTACATTCAAATGAATAAATCCTTATTATCTTCAATTGTAATACAAGCAAGCTGCCTAAATTAACTTAGAAAGAGAGGACGTTCTGAGGACAGGACAGGAGATGATGTGATATTCTTACAATAACATAATAATGTGCATGAAAATGTTTGAAGACAGAATTCCGAGCTTTGACACCTATGCCATGTGTTGGATCTCGTCATTATTCATTCTTGTCATGTTAAAGAGATCACCTTTAATTACAGCAGTAGAGGTAAGTATCATAATTAGAACCAAGAGGGTGTGATAAAAGACCTCTTAGTACTTTGCTGAACTAAGCTGTTTCATACTTTTCAGGTGAATATTATGGACACCCTAAGGCCTGTTACTGAAGTGAATGATGACATGCACCAAAAAGCTTTATTCTGCAGCTTATAGCACCATGGGATTTAATGCATTACAGAATAAATTATTTCAGTTGAATGAAATAGTTGATCATTCTGTTAAAATTCAACAAAGTATATCCAGATACATAATGATAAACATAGCAAATTAAAATATTGCAAAAGGAAATTAACAAAATCAATGATGTCATTTCATTGGTTTCCAAAGTATTATTGTACCAAAATATAAATATGCTGTTAACATTATGCTGTTATAATTTTTTATAACAGCTGATAAACTGATTTGTGGTTATTCCAGGATTCTTACAGTATTTCACAATATCCTCATACTGAACATCTTGCAACACACTTAGTACTGATTTCATAGTATACAGTTTTATAAGAATAATGATTTATATGGGGATGGGTTCCCCTTCAAGTCTGGTTCCTCTCAATGTTCCATCATATTGTCTCAGTGAGTTTTTCCTTTCCACTGTTACTTCTGGCACGTTCATTAGGGATCTAAACCTACATCCATATTTTTGTAAAGCTGTTTGTGATTAGGAAAATAGACACTATACAAATAAAATTTCATTGAATTGAACATGGCAAGATAATTTGCCTGCTAGCTAGCAGGCAGTTCACTAGCTTGCACAAAAATATGATGAAAAAGAACAATACAGATCATGTGAAATCTCCAGTTCCAGTTTTTCAGATGCTTTATTGAAATAAGTCAGTTGACATCTTGCTGCTTCTCCATTTGTCCCCTGATGTGTCCAGGTGTTTGGAAGCTGCTATGCAGTTAATTGAATAATTGAAACAAAATAGAATCTTGTTTTTCATAAGTTTTCTGGCTGATGGTCGTATGGTGAGTTTTCATGCTGTATCACGTACGTGTGACTGGGTAGTAGAATTTTGTGTGTGTGTGTGTGTGTGGGTGTGCGACCGCATTTGTGTGCACATGTGTGGTCTCACCTGAATGCTTCGATGAGTCGCTCCACTTTCTGGGCCTCTCCCTGAACACGGATGTGAGCCTGGAACTTTCTCAGAGCCTCATCCAGCTCCATTCCAGAGAAATCCATTTCATCTACCACACAGCTACAAAGCAGAAAGAAAGAAAGATCCTAAAAGAGAGACTGAAGCCAAGTTAAAGAAAAAAAAAGTAGTACAGATTTAGTGTCAAGCTGAGGAGGATCGTTCCTTTTGATTAGTCTGTTCCTCTATGGCTTCTTCCTAATACTTTAGGTTCTTTGGGAGTTGTCACTTTGTGCTTTCTCATTAGGGATTTATGACAGTGGCTGTTGTTAAAAGCGCTATATAAATAAATTGAAATTGAAGGTGAGCAAAAGGCCTCCCACACTGCTACCTTTGAATATTAAGAGGGAGCAATTGAGAGGAAAATCAAGAGAAATTGAGGACAGTAGGTAAGGTAACTCTCCAAAGATTTTCTACAAAATTATTTGTATTCCTGAGAGAGAGAGAGAGAGAGAGAGAGAGAGAGAGAGAAAGCATGGACACTATCATAAGGGTTTCAGTTGCTCCTAATATGAAAGGCACACATAAATATGTTTATAAATCATTAAAGACAAGATTGCTATGACTATTCATGGCTATTACTGGTTTACTAACTGAACTATTATAATTCCAATCTTTAACCTCATAAGTATTGTTTTTATTATTTCAAATTCAGTGTATTGGAGTAGAGAGCCAAAATAACACAAATATGCCACTGTACAATTATTTATGCGCTGCAGTGCATCTATGATTAACTACTAATAGGCAGCAAGAGAATATTTAAAAGGAGATTAATCACTCAGAACTGAAAGATGATTTGGTCCCAACTTCACTTTTCTGTATGTTTCTATAATAATGATGATGGCTGTGAATTTGCTGAGTACCAGTTAGAGCCAACTTATTGGAGGCCATATTCTGCATATACAGTACACACACAGAGCTCGACTCAAGCATACACAGATCATAACTTTTAATGTTCAGAAACAAACTGTTTTATTTATTTCCAGTATATATTCTATCTATCTATCTATCTATCTATCTATCTATCTATCTGTCTATCTATCTATCTATCTATCTATCTGTTTATCTGTCTATCTATCTAATACTATAGAATGTAATATATACACTTATTGAAGTAATATACACACATTGAACTACATGACATCTTTATATTCTGGAATACAGGAAGAATTGTTTTGGCCATTTTTTGGCCATTTCTTTTCTGCCCATAACACATATTGACATGTTAAATAAAAAAATATATATATCAAAAGATTTCACCAAAACAATGAATTATTTAACTTGGCTGCAAAGATCATACTGGGTAAGGCACCGATTTAATGTAGTAATAAAAAAAAGTCACTCGGTTTTAAGATAAATCATATAGGTAGCGATTTCCTCACACAGTGAATGTCAGGCTTTGATCAAGTTGCTAGATAGTTACATGCTGTATTAAAACAGACATAAGTCTAATCAATTCAGCTTATAATCAGATACCAACTGTCAAAATCTCTTTGATGCTCCTGTTTCACAATCAGAAAAGAATATTTAAATGTATTTTCTCCCTTTTCACTTCAAAATGCTAAAATACTTATCATTAACAAAGCCTGTCATTTTTTTATGATATATTGTAGAAAATGTCAAAATTTCACCATGTGAAAGGATTTCTCAAGCCACCATATGTGTGTATGTGTGTGTAGACTAACCAGAATATGCTGAGAACCGTGTCCAGGAGTACACAGTGTTCCAGATGGAGCACTGTTTGTTGTGATATGAATGTGAATGATGTGACAGGCAGATCTGGTCCTGCTTTCCTTTATAACCGAGTAGAGACGATTGACAGACTGACTCAGCATACGTACATACACAGAAATCTGTAGTATGTCTGCACAACAGACCAAAGCTGTGTCCAAAACAGTAGATAGCTGCTTTGGTGCTTACACTCTCTCATGAGTCAGTGTCTTATAAGACAGCGCTTTAGGGACTATGAAAGTACTTGTAAATAAAATGGTACTGGAAATGGAATATTCACGATATTGCTAATATTGTATATGCTAAAAAGAATATTTATATAACCTTGTGGCATAGAAGAGTAACTATTCTACACCAGCTATTTCTCAAAGGAAATGAAATCTTATGGTGAGGCAATTAATTATAACTTGCCTCTTACTTTGTTAATGCTTTCCAACACCATCTTTCTCCAGGCTGTTGTACCCGAACTAGCCCACAGGACTATGGGATAGCTAGGACAATATATACACTATATGGACAAAAGTATTGGGATGCCTGACCATTACACCAACAGGGACTTTAATGAGACTGCATTCAAATACATAGACTTTAATATGGAGTCGGTCCCCCCTTTGCAGCTATAACAGCTTCCACTCTTCTTGGAAGGTTTTCCACAAGATTTTGGAATGTTTCTGTGGGATTTTCTGCCCATTCATTCTGTAGAGCATTTATGAGGTCAGGCACTGATGTTGGACGAGAAGGCCTGGCTCGTAATCTCCGTTCCAGGTCATCCCAAAGGTGTTCGATGGGGTCGAGGTTAGGGATCTGTGCAGGCCAGTGAAGTTCTTCCACACGGAACGCATCCTACCATGTCTTTGTGGACCTTGCTTTGTGCACTGGGGCACAGTCATGCTGGAGTAGAAAAGGGCCTTTCCCAAACTGTGTCCACAAAGTTGGAAGCATAGCGTTGTCCAAAATGGCTTGGTATGCTGAAGCATTAAGATTGCCCTTCACTGGAAGTAAGAGTCTGGAAAACAGCCCCACACCATTATCCCATCTCCACCAAACTTCACAGTTGGCACAATGCAGTCAGGCAGGTAACGTTCTCCTGGCATCCACCAAACCCAAACTCGCCCATCTGACTGCCAAACAGAGAAGCATGATTCGTCACTCCATAGAACATGTTTCCATTGCTACACAATTCAGTGGCACTGTGCTTTACACCACTCCGACGCCTGGCATTGGACTTGATGATGTGAAGCTTGCATGCAGCAGCTCAGCCGTGCAAACCCGTTCCATGAAGCTCCCGTCGATCATTTCTTGTGCTTACATTAATGCCAGTGGAAGTTTGAAACTTTTCAGCTATGGAATCAGTAAAACGTTTCAACATTTACGCACCATGAACCGTAGTAGTCATTGACCCCGCTCTGTGATTTTACGTGGTATTCCTCTTCGTGGTTGAGTTGCTGTTGTTCCTAAAAGCTTCCACTTGCCAATAATACCACTTACACTTACAGACCATGGAATATTCAGCAGGGATGAGATTTCACGAACCATCTTATTGCAAGGGTTCAAGAATGACCCATTTTGTTTCACAAATGTTTGTAAATGGAGACTGCCTGGCTAGGTGCTTGATTTTATACACCTGTGGCAGTGGACCTGATTGAAACACCTGAATTCAATAATTAAGAGGTGTGTCCCAATACTTTTGTCCATATAGTGTAGGTTTGTGAAGATAAAGGCCATTCATTCATTCATTAATTAATTATTTATGCTTTACTTTTCACTATTTTATTATACTATATTTTTATAATTATCATATAATAATTATATTAAGATTATCATTTTTTTTTTTATTTACACAAAGTGTAAATAACATAGTTCAAACATAGTGCAACAATGATAATCAATGATGGCAGTAAAATATACATTTTCTAGTCCTACTTTTTATTTAAACAAATTATTAGAATATTAAACACTACAAATTGCTTTTTTACATTTTGACCATGGCTCTTTTATTTTACCTAACTTGACTTGCAAGCTAAGTGTAGACGCTGTAGAAAAGAAGTGTGCGCGTCCCATTGCTAGCTGAACTGAAGTGCTCTCACACACAAAAGCTTCTCTGCAAGCTCGTTTTTTGTTTTTTTTGGCCACACTCGTGAAAACCTTTGTGTGCAATTCACAGCACCTTTGCATTAATTTTCAATGACTGCATTTGCTGACACTACTCAGTGTGCTCAGGTTAGCCATCCTTGTTCTCTCTCTTACTCATACTGTTTAAAAGCCATAAAGATGGTACGAGTTGTGTATAGACGTGATGGACGATTGCATTTTAAAAGTTGTCGCAGGTTCAACATATCGTTGTACTTTTTTAAACAGTCATTTAAAACCTTCTTAATATACTGGTTGCAATGTACTTCCCATAACCTAGGCTGCTAATCATGGTTATCTGGCAACCTCATTGGCACATAATGCCCCGTCTTCCTAAGAGCCTTCAACCAGCACAGCAATCTTCATTCAATTATTACCCAAATATGTTCAGGTGTCAGAAAACCTGCTATGATTTGCATCAAATAAATCCATAAATAAACAACATTCTTTAAAAAAAAAAAAAAAAACTCACAGTAAACATGTATTTACCACCACCAAGAGCTGTTACCACACTAAATCAGTGAAACATCACCAGGCACAGGCCTACTGCACACTCACATCTCATTTGCTGAGCATTTTCATACACATCATTATATCATGATGGTTTATTCCACCATGACTCTCACTGTCAGAAAGCCCCCATCTGCAGGTTGCTTATCCTCTCTCTGGGCCTGCAGTGCACCAGTACCGTAAGCCTGTATCACTCCAAGAGCCCTAAATAGCCATGTGCTTCTCCTCTGAGTGTAGCTGAAAAGCATATCACTCCGGCCAGATGGCAGGGAGCACTTTACCCAGTGGAGTGAAACCAGGATACACATGTTTTTTTCTCCCCCTAGAAATCTCATCTCCATGTCCATCACTTCACTGAGGTTTCAACACACCAAGGACTCCAGAAAAGTTCAGAATTCCTTCTGAAGTCAGAAAGACAGATAGCGACTCAATATGTGTATGGAGGGTTAGTCTCTGAATGTAGTCTGACTCTGAATGGGTCTCAGTGAAAAAATCAAGGGCTTAA
The DNA here is from genome assembly GCA_030068235.1 of Notoglanidium macrostoma. Classification (NCBI taxonomy): domain Eukaryota; kingdom Metazoa; phylum Chordata; class Actinopteri; order Siluriformes; family Auchenoglanididae; genus Notoglanidium; species Notoglanidium macrostoma. Next base: position 12,035,087 of record JAQQZR010000004.1, read on the forward strand.
CTCCATAGGACACATATAAATGTTTCTGAGGCCCACTTTGCAATCAAGCTCTGTCATATGAGAGCTCATGCTACTTCAGTTCCTCTCTCTGTTGTTTTGTCTAATTGGTAACTTTGTGGTATTGGTTCTGAACTTATTTTTCGTCATTGTCTATTTCTCCAAATGTCAACACATACGTAGGCTGATTTGTATGTATAGACTTTGAGGTAAATGTGTGCATTAGGACTGTGATCCCTCAGGACCCAACAAATAAGTTGTAGGAGTAGGCGTTTTTACTTTCAAGCAGGTGGGAGTGAGTATGGAGAGTCAAAGCCTGAGGGATTAACATGAGACCATATCTACTGCTCATGGCACATTTACTATTTTCATTCAGTCATAATCCACAGTGGATTAAATGACTATTTTGCTCATACTTTTACAAATAGAACCATCTTAGTTCATCAGAAAATACTGTAGTCAGGTGCCAAACAATAAACAATAACACCGGTACCAGGCAGGATTCATCAAACTTTCAGCAGAAGCAGGCATTTTGGATCAGAATTCCTTTGGATGTGGGTGGGAATGGGATTTAATAATAATATAAAAGTCACACTTACCTCTACTTTGAGGTAAAGGTCTGGTGCACCAGCCTGTGCCACTCCCACATAATACTGAATTTGTACAGCACCCTCATCTCAAATCTCTCCTTAGCTACCAGTAATGTCCTGTATTTATTTTGCAACAATGTAGTCACTACAAATGGATATTTCACTGATCAGAACAAGTTGGCAAATATAAGGTAATGTAAATGATCATCCAGCTGCACACAATTATCAATGATTTGTTTCATGCAATCCTGCTGGCTGAAAACAGATGTTGCTTGCCTTTGCTCTGCTCAGACTAACAAGGCTCTGAGGAGGCTAATTATTAAACAACTGTCTAATCATAATAAGTAACCATTTTAGAAGATAATAAGAAAGACAGCTTTTAAAAAAATACTATTTAATAATCATTATGAGGCTATTTAATGGGAATTCTCTTCAGTCTTTCTTTCCCATCTCATGTCTGGACTGGCTATATGACCTCTCAGTCTCACCAACAAGCTTCCAACTTAGTCCTGCAAGATACAACTAGCAGTGACACACAGAGCAGCAGCATGGACAGGCCCAGCCATGATCTTACACACATGCATGTTTTTCATACTATTCTTGTGAGAACCTTGTAGTCACATCTCACAAATTTTTAATATCGCTAATAAATGATTTGTTTAAATTGAACCCTATTCGTCATGGGGGCCATCCAAATGTCCCCACAAGGTGAAAACATACACACACGTACTTGTATACACATGTACTGTGTATATAATTGTACATTTCCACAAACACACACAGACACACACACACACACACACACACACACACACACACACACACACACACACACACACACACACAGCAGTGGTGTATCATTCCCTGTGCGTCTCTTTACAGACTTTGAATGCAGGGGCTCAGCTGCTGCTCGAGGAGATCTCATTAAAAGATGCCACCATTCTCTAAAGCCACTGAGAAGGGAAAAAAAACAAAGCTAAATGAACATCTCCAGTTCACAGAGGCAATATTCTCTCTCTTTCTCTCCTCTATGTGTGTGTGTGTACACACAACTACACACAATTTAGTTTTTTTCTCCCCTCTTTCACACGCTTTCATTTGGCTCTTTCGTACTATTTCTGTTTTTCCACACCTGCCCTGCTGCTTCAAAACCAGAAGGGATTTCAGTTCTCAAAAGACACTCTCCTTTCCTTCTTCCCTCCCTTCTTTTATAAAACTGTTATATTTTAACCACTCACTCAAGAACATCTCTGTTGAAAGGCTTCTTGCTGTTGCCGAGGAACTCGCCGATCATCTGGCGGCTCAGGCCCTTCCTCTGCAGCAGGAAGTGTGCGACGCCTATGGGTGTATCAGGAATGAAACCTCGTGAGATGAGAAACTGGAGGCCTTTATCTGGATTTCTGTTTAAAAAAAGAAATGTACACTATGTAATTATTCTTAATTGCACCGAGCATTTTATATCTAGCATCACATAAAACATCTGCAGGCAAACAGAGTGACACTAATATATAATGTACATAGACAATATTGACTAATATTCAGTGATATACATTGAAAGATAGAATTAAAGTGACTGAGGACAAGCACAGGATATAATCTGCACATGCATTGCTATTTAGCTACAACCAATTCATTAGCCTAATTAGGAACCATTATAAAGAACTTTACACACAGATCTAGTGCAGTGAAGTGATTTCTGAAGAAAAAAAGCTCATTGCTGACAGATAGTCCTATTTAAATAAACATCTCATTTTTAGGCTTTGTCTCTCCATTCAGTATAGTGTATTAGCTGTTGAATCTCTAGCTGTCATAATACATTTCTTTTGCTCTCTCAGAGCGTGACTTACAGCCATGATGAAGCACTTTTGCCTCATCTGACTCCCTCTCTTAAAGCTGCAGTGTTTAGGATTTTTAAATAAAAAAAAAATTATTATTTACTCTATAATATAATGTCCTTGAGTTGCTGTGAGACAATCCTGTTTTTTAATTTGCAGTTAGCAATGTGTCAGGGTGTCAGGTCACGACTGGGATTAAATCTATATGCATGCATTATACCAACTCAAACTACATCATGGTCAACCTTCGGCAAGAAGGAAATCATAACAGGAAGCCAATTGGGGAGAGAGAAAGAGTAAGATCATTAAAAAAAGAAAACAGGAGTCTGAGCAAGTAGATATTTTTCTTTCACCAGGTACTCAGTAACTGAGTCAAAGCAATAGGATAAGTGGTTTGGGATGCATCCATGAAAGTGTATTGATTTTGCACATGCAGATGTGGGATTAATCCATATGGTGCAGTCCAAGCCACATTAACAAATGTTCTTCCACAAGTAGCCTGTACCAGCATATTTCTACCATCATGTCTTTATTGAGCTTGCTTTGTGGACAGGGGCATCGCCATGCTGGAACAGGTTTCGGCCTCTGAGTTCCAATGAAGGGAAATTGTACTGCTACAGAATGCAGAGATATTCTATACATTTATGTGTTTCCAACATTGTGGCAACAAATTGGGAAAAACCGAAATACAAGCTTTTCAGCATATAGTATATTTTGGAGGACAGATGACACCGAACTAAAACATTGACCACTATATGACTCACATCTTCAGAGTTTTGCATTAATATATGCCATATCAATAACGTAATGCATACTATGTTTTCTAGAGATGGCATGTGATTTACATCGTAGTGCTGGACACAAGTTGATGGATTTTGACAGCTCTCCATCAGACATACGCTCTCTTGGGCACTCGTTTTGTATACCGCAATCTTGCGTTCCCTCTCTCTATTACATAAAATGGCCTTTCCCAAGCCGAGACCTGCCAGAGGCACATTGATGGGCATGCACTGACAGTTTATGAACAGAGAGATCAATTCAATCCCAGAAAATAGCTTCTTGTTTTTTTACACCACTCATATACAGTGAGATTCTTATTGCCAGCCTGGTTATAATTCAGTAAAAAGAGTTTGTATTTGATTTATTTTCCTCTTCTTCTTAAGCACATTTAAAGATTTGGATTTGTTTTCAACAAGGACGCCCAGAACCTAGAAGTGAGTACAAATATATATACTTCAACTCTTGAAACAATATACTTTTTCTATTATTTTCATTGTTGTTACTAAATCATTCAAAACAGTTACTGATTAGCATGCTTTAAGATCACTGAATAATAAACCGGGACGTTAGCAGGGTAGCAATCAAGTGCTCAGTACTTATTTTGGATTGTGTTCTGCCTGTCTTTAGACAAAAAGCAGTTTTCCTCCCAGCCACACATAGGTCCTTGGATCCTATGACCTTTGTCATTCTTAAGGAGAGGTGCCCCGTGCTATGTGCTAATAAAGCTGTTCTACATCTTCTATACTGTTCCTCATTTCCTCATTTACTTTGCTAATGAAGCTTGTCCACCTTTTCACACTCCCATTTTCTCACACACATCTTTCTACTTTTCCTCTTCTACCTCATCCCTGTCTCCGCCTTTCCACCCCCGCTCTTGCGCTCATGTTTTATTCAGAGCTAGTGTCTGGGAACATCTACATTTGAGACACACATACAGAAAAAGAGACACACAGAGAAATGCCAGTGGAACTTAAAAAAAAAAAAAAAAGGTACTTTTGTTGCTTGGAATGCACTTTGCAACTTAAAGCAAGTTGAAAAAGTTGTGTATTCAATTGTTGTTTTCTAGTATTGCTCAATAGACACTCTTGTAGTCAAACTTGAGAATATTTTTCATGTACTGGTGAAAAACATTTTTAGGCATTTTTCTCAGGAATATTTTACAGGAAAGAAGTTGCACTCATCCAAACACAAAGACGTGTGTGCACCTTGTCTTCACCTGTCCTGGTTAGCTCTTGCTGTTTTTGCTAGGTTTGGGAAAATAAAATATCTCTGTACTTCTTGTATACTGGCTGAAAATGTAAACTAAAGAACAGACTCGGTATAACATCCTGGCAGTTACTCCCCCTTAGATATCTTCTATCTATGGACTATGGTGTCAAACACACACATGCCCACAGACACACACATGCATCCAACCCAACACATCCTCCATGCATTTCTTTGCAAAAAAAAAGTGCTCATTCTTAATTAGCTAATACGATGAAGAGCATCAGGCTCCCCTATTGACTCCCCTAATCCCTGATTGTTGCCTGAGCCATCACACACACACACACACACACACACACACACACACACACACACACACACACACACACACACACACAC
>JAQQZR010000004.1:12046522-12058967 GCA_030068235.1 Notoglanidium macrostoma
ACACACACACACACACACACACACACACACACACACACACACACACACACACACACACACACACACACACACCTGCTTCAGATGCAGCTGAAGCCTGGCCCAGGTATTAGACTGAAGAAATAAAATACTGGAACTAATGAGTATCTCTCTCCCTCACTCTCTTTCCCTTTCATGCTACTTGTCTCTCTCTCTCTCTCTCTCTCTCTCTCGTTCTGTCTCCCTTTATCATATCAGCTTGCTTTGATGCGGCTCCTACTTATCTCCCGCAGTGCATGAAGCAAAAAAAAACAGTAAAATTGAAAATAAAGATAAAGTTAAGTTTGCTCTGTTTGTTTCTAAAGCTGCAAAAGTGCTTTGTCAGGAGTGTGCACATTGCATCAAGCAATACGTAAGTGACAGAAGGATCGTTAGAGGGCATTTCAACCATAACCATATGTTCTTTTTTACTGTGCCTCTTTCGTTTTTACTGCTTCCTGTCATGCTGACAAAAGGACTGCAAAATAGCCATTAAGTGAGGCATTTCTTTCTACCCCCATGTAGGGTGCAGTGTGGCACAGCTTGGCATTGCTCACAATCACATAGTGACCTGGACAGTTTATTACAGCCAACAACACTGCACTTTAATGTCAAAAGTGATAGGAAGGGACTTTCAAAAGGCACTCATTACATTTAATCAGGTGTATGACAATTTTATCCAAAAAAAGGCTAGCATAAAGCTGACCAGTTGAACCGTCAGTGGTGAGCGATCACTTGCCTATGCAGAGCTTCCACATGTTAGATGTCTAATTGTTCGCACTCTTCACATTCCTGTCTATGTACTTGAATAAGCAGTATGTCCTCCTAATTTTAACTAACTCATCACCGTCCTGAAGATAACAGCTTTGACGAAGGCCCAGGCTCAACAGTACCCATCAGCCAATCAAAAGCTCAGAACATTTACGACATCACAATGAAGTCCATGTCATTTTGAATGTATGCATGTGCACCTGAACTTTCGTGTGTTTTTTCTTCCCTGCAAGGTTTTTTTTTTTTTTTTTGTTTGTTTGTTTGTTTGTTTGTTTGTTTGTCCCCACAGATCTATGGTAGCCAAGATAGCTTTATACGACATCTTATTTTGCTTCCGTCTATTCGAATGATGATTGCAATATGATTTGAATGCAATGATTCCAATAAGACTGTCATGAAGACAAATTTTGTGCGCTGATATCTTGAAATTTTTGGGAGTCACATATTATTTTACTCTTTTCACTCTCCTGACATGCTGCACTAGTGTAGTTCAGCAATATAAATGGACATATTTAGTTGTCCATCTGCCTTAACTAAACAGCTTTGTGTCTTAAATACTTACATACATATGAAGACTGTCACTGAGTATTAAAATTAACTGGTTTTCCTATTACACTTTTAAAACCTCTTAAGTAGCTTTCCAACTTGTTTTTGCAAACCACTGTATTGGATTTCCTAGATTAGTAAATTCATTTAAATGTAAGGTCAGAGGTTTCAATTTGAGACGCAGCCCATGAAAATAACCCCAATGCAACTCCTGATTTTAGAGACATAACTCATCATTGTATTTAACATTACTGTGCAGAAAATCTCTGAACATTTTACAATTCAACTTTGAAACCAGACAGAAGGGGATGTTTTGGCTCTCATGTCTCATCTACTCAATTTCACCTTTAAATTTTCCGGCTGCACATAAGATAAGCAGCAAGGGTGTGAACAATGCTGCTGACGTTTCCACCATTTCTACACGCACATGCAAAATCATGCATCAAGTGTAATGAAGTTTTTTCTGCTTAGTCTCGGACAATATTTCACCCAGTGGTTACTCCACCCCAACACGGATAATATTCCTATAATGACACAGTATTTCCCACAAGCCTAGTAAGTTGTGGGGGCCCATGCAGTAAGACACCTGTAGCTTTCTGTAACACCAGGATCACAGTACACAGAAATGTCATATGAGTGGTCAGCTACTGGTTACTGTGGAGCTTATAATGGAAGCTAGCAAAGATTTTCTGGCTATGTTAGTGTGTCTAAGTGCTAAGCTCAATGAGGCAATCAGAACTGTTACTTATATTTTGAAAAGATTTCATAAAAAAAGATTTGCATCACAACTTGCCATGTAATAACCTACAGGATTAGAACTAGAAATTGATTATTGACTACATATCACTAAAAAATTCCTTGATGAGTTGAAAAAAACAACCTGCAGAAACATAGAGGAAGAACAGGAGTAGTTTGTCAATGACATAAATGACTATGATGGCAGCACAGTGTCTGTCCCTGGTGTACAGACAGTAATTCCAGAATAATACTTACCTCGAACCACATGAGTCAGCCTGCACTCTAAGGCCCATGCTGCCATCCCTTGTGAGGCTGATACACCACAGATTACTTCCAGCACAAAGAGCATTCATTAAAATGTAGGAACTGCATGTTTTTGGATGCAGGAGTGGGAGTAGAATGAGCAGAAAATTCGACTTGAAGTTTAGAGATCTAGAAATAAGGCCACCGGGAGAAAGGCAAAGTGCCATGTCATCTTGAAACTTTTCCGCTCTCTTGATGCCTGTTTCCAGAGCAGGCGGGAGAACTTTTAATTACCACGGCGAGATTACTGGCCGACTTTAATAGAATGACTAATGAGAAATCGAATAGAGAATTGCTCTCTCTCACCGACCTTTGGTCAGACCAAAGTTGATTGAGAGATGAGGCTTGGGGACTTGGGGGGTGTGTGTGTGTTTGTGTGTGTGTGTGGTGTGTGGGGGGGCTTGGGGGGGTGTTGCCAGGGCTGGCTAAATGTCCCATACAAAGACCAACTGCAGTACACTAGTTATTCAAATCACTGCCGTCTTACCTCAGTGTGCTTTTAACATTTCTCAGAGTATCTCCACAAACAAACCGTCACTTCAATCAGTGCCTACATCTATAATTATCCACTGCATCTGTGTTTTACCATAGGGCTGATAATCGACTAATAACATGCTTGTTTATACCATTAATGCTCAGGTGCATACCCAACAATATTCTTATGTTTGTAAGGCGATTAGCATAATTGCCTTCATGCATGAGGTTATGTTCTTTGGAGTGTGAGCCCCCATAATCTTACATCATTCTGACACATATGCAAATACAGAGCATGACAAATTAGGATTTTACAAAGTATACCCTATTTAATTATTAAATACTTATTTAACATTTGATTCTTTACATTAGGAAATATAACAAAGATAGCTGAGAATTTCAGTCTTTCAGCATTTTATAATAATAAACGGTTTCAGTTTCGTATTAGAGTTATTTTGGCATTATCAGGCAATGCTGAATATCCTTCCCAATGAATATGTGTGTGTGTGTGTGTGTGTAGTGTAGTGTAATTTTAATTGAAGGATCAGAGGCACTGATACTCAGTCTGCTTGCAAATCTTCAATTATATAGGAATGGACTATGCAGGCGTAGGAGTAGACAAGCCATATTTGGATAGAAGCAGGGCTATTTATAGAGGCTCAGGCAAACCCAAAGTGACAGGCATTTGGGTAGGTGGGGGGGTAAGCCACAGCTGGGGGTGAGTATGTGTGTGTTGACAGAAACAGACTCAAGGGAGAGCAGTTGAAAAAGAGAGAATGACTGAATATGATTAGGCAACACTGTAACCAAATATGTTCATGCCAAAGGCTGATATATATATTAAAGTGAGGAAGAAGGCAACTGTAACCTTGATTGTGCATTTTTTGTGTGTGCTCATAAATCTTTACATTGCATTTATTCATTCATTTTATCGAACGTACCTTTAAAATGAGGCAGAATCCAATCCAAGCAGGATTAAAGGGTTAAAGGCCTAACAACGGCAAGCTTGGATTTAAATGCTTTATGGCAGCTGTCTTCAGTCTTATCCACAAAGGGCACTCAGTATACTCAGATCATCTTGATCTCCAATCAACTATCAAATGTGCCTCCAATTTAGCTGGAATAAAAGTCTATAACAACACTGGCCCTTTATGGATAAGATTATGCTTTATGGTTACTAGATTATTATTATTATTATTATTATTATTATTATTATTATTACTACTACTACTATTATTACAGAGCAGGCAGAGAGATTATGTGCCTCCAAATCTTGCATCAGTCACTGATGTTATATCATAGAATTCCACACACTAATCAGCCTGAGGATCACTTCAAGTGCTAGATTGAACAAAAAGTCAACAAATAGTGTAGGGAGAAAAAGCCCCTGAGACTACTCACACATTGAAGAGGTTGAGACCAATACGGTATAGGCGTTTGCGCATGACATCTGTGGAGAGGGTAGGTGATTTGCAGCTGCTTGGGTTCTCACAGTGGTAGCGTGGCAAGCTGAGCATCATAGTCTGTAGTGCTTCCTTGGATGAGGCCTCAGAAGCTGAGCGGGCAGATGTGGATGTGCTGCTGCTGCTCATCTGCTCTGAGCTGTTGTCAGCTGGGTCTGAAAGTTGTCGCTTGGCCTCCAGAACCTCCACTGTAGGGGCCACTGGAGTCTGTCCCACTGGAGGTACGGCCTCTTCTATCGTCTCCACTTTGGATGCAACCTCTGGCACTGGAGCCTCTGTCTTCTCCAGGGCAAGAGGTGGTAGATCCTCTGCAAATTCCTCTTCACATGGTGGTGGTGCTGGGAAATCACTGTCTGGTATTTCTCCAAGATCTGACTCTGCAGGTGGGGGAGTTGGTTCCTGGGGAGGTGGAGGCTGTTCTAGGTGTTTTGTTTCTTCTACTGGGGTCTGTTTGGAGGTCTCGGTCACTGTGGCCCCCTGTTGGACACAGTTCCCAAGGGAAACTGATGTGGAGGACTCCCTGACAGAGGAGGACATGTGAAAGTTTTGACTGTCGATCTGCACTGTCACATCCCGGAAGGCCATCATTAGCTTGCTGGCACTACGGGGCACATTATCTGCATTGTCTCCCAACACTGTACCACTCTGGATGGTGGCCTGATCCAGGGTACCACTCTCCCCAACAGTTACAGCCACTGTAGGCTTGCCACCTGTAGTGCCAAAGGCTTCAGAACTAAACTGATAGGTGCCTCCCTCCTGCAAAGAGCACATGGTCTTCATGCTCCAGTTGCTAAGGGCATCATCAATGGACTTGGCTAGTGACTGTACCTGCTCTGTAAATGAGTCTTCCAGGTCTGTGAGAGTGCCACCCACAGTAACAGGCAGTGATGGGGACCGGACTAGGGGGATGCCTGCAACAGAGCAGCCTTCAGCCAGCGCCCTCTCAGCGGAGAAGCCCTCTGCATTCTGAACACGCACCTTGCGCAGGGAGATTCGGCGAGGAAGCCGGCTTTCCAGCAGGGAGTTGCGGATTTTCTCAAAGTTCTTGCTGAGCTGGTACTGGCGGAAGGCTGTCTGGATTTTGCAGGCGGCACGGCGCGAGATGAGGTGGCCCCCATATTTGTGCTCTAACATTTCGATCTACAGGGACAGAAAAAAACAAAGAAGAGAAGAGATCAGCAGTGATGTGAAGGCACATATGAACAACAAGACATGATAAGGTGAATGAGCAGAAAGGAAGAATTTAAATCACTGAAAAGGACTGAGCAGAATCCAGAAAACAAATCCAAACAGCAAAATACCCTACTATGGATAAAAAAAAGAGCAGTGAAATTACCAGAAAAAGTATCTTCAACTGTTCAACAAAAACAATTTTAGTGTTGTGATGTCACCATGGACTAGAGGTATGGTATATTCAACACATTGTAAGAAGACCTTATTGTACTTGTCTATTCAATACAAACATGCTTGACAAATATGTGCAGTGAGAAAGAAAAGATTGTTGTACGTGAACTCTTCAACCATAAGATCTAAGAAAATAATTCATATTCATATCAGTAAGATGACTTGCTCATCAGGTTAGCAGCCAGTAATCTTGACAAAAACTAAATAGCATGAACAAATATCATAGATCGTGTAAGTTAAATGATAGAAAAATGAAATGAAATGAATGGTTTATCAGCACTACTGCACTATTTATCAGCTGATAAAATAGTTCAACCAATACTTCAATGCCTAGCTACTGGAAAATGTAATTAAATGAATAACTTTACTACTTGTAGTGTTGCCACTAGAAGAAATCTGATCATCGAGTCACTGACTTTTTAGGCCTGAGGTATTCCCTTTATCAGACAAGAAATAGAAGTGCATGACATCAGACTATATTGTGCATGTAAATACTCACACTTTCACTTGTGATTTCACTGTTATATTGGTGGGGTCACAATACTAAGAGCAAATCAACCCATTTCCCATCCAAAGTGTATTCCAACCTTATTATGAATCCCTCCAGATTCACTGTGCCCTTGACCATGATAAAGCAGTTACTAAAGATCAATAACTGAATAAAATCAATCTGCTACAGCAGTAAAAAAAAAAAAAAAGTAGCCCAATTCTGACTCTGGCTACCACCAAGCAAGTAATTTATCAGGAGGCATCTTCTATGGTTGAAGTGCACATAATGTCATGGCTTCCTATGGCTGGTGATACAAATGATGTTTGACCAAATGAATCAAGGGTGTTGGTGTTGCCCAGATAACATCAAATGAGATGGTTTAGGATTCTTTGAACTGATCAGGTCATTAAAATCCAGAAAAATATTAAAGGTGTAACCAGTTAAATATACATGTACATATACAGTGATATTCATTATACTGTATGTTCTCATCAAACATTCTCACAATATTTCAGTATATTCTATATCCTAATAATCACTATACATTTTAAAGGAAGCTGAAAATGAAGTTGCAGTGGGAAGTTGCAGAACCTGAGAAATGAGCAGACCATCAATTTTGTCTATAAAAATTAAGACTTATTCCTTCATGTGAACAATCTTATGGTGAGTGAATTTGGCTGCAGCTCAAAAAAAATTAACAAACTTGTCCTCTATCCACTTAAATGATTGCTTTTGGAGTATTCCAGAGACACTGACACAGCAAGAGCAGGAATGTGTGACAGGGTCAGGATTGTTTCACTGTATTCTGCCTGATGCTTTGTTAAGCACAAATGACAGTGATCACATAATGTCATTTATACCCTTGCTACATGACAGACATTTTTGAGAACCTCATTTCCCTTAAAGGAGTCATTACTGAAAGATGAGCATTAAAACAAGAAAAGTTCTTTCATTTGAAAATAGTCTAAGAATGCTAAAAAAAGTAACAAATTACGAATCCCTCCTTAATCTGACAGGGTTTTTTTTCCCTAGGAATGCACACAACTTTCACAAAATGCTTGTTAATTTGCTTGACAACCATATGAGAAACAACATGTCCTTAACATCAAAGTGGAGTGGAATTAAGTGAAATGTAGCCAGGCTTTGACAATGTGCCTTTTTTACGCTAATGACGATACTATATCTGACATTCGAATACGTTTCCAGTTTTGCCAAGTGCACAAAGGAAAGTAGATAATGTATACTTACAATGTTGTTTAAAGTTAACATATGATGTCAGAGTAATTTACATATTCATTGATCTGTCATGACCATTTGCTGCATGAAAGAAGATTTTCTAAAAATATGTTAGAATAGAAAATTATAGATTATATTTTCTCTCTTACAGAAAGAAGTTGTCTTTGGTCATGTCACCACAAATTATTATATTTACAAAATATTTATTATATTTATTTATATATTTACAAAATTTTGTAAAATATGTGTTTACAAAATACTATAATTTCTATCAAGAATGCAGACAAAACAAAGCAGTAGTTGATATGAAAATGGTTACACATGGAATAACTCACTTTCATTACTTTTTAATATAGCCAAGAAGTTTAAAAATAAGATGATGTTAGTTTGTGGGACAACAATAAGCAGTGATTGGGTTTTGGAAACAATGGTGATCAGTGATCGGTCGTTGAAAAAACAATGGTGATCAACGATTGGTCTTTTTGATGCTAACGTCTGCTCAAAAAGTCAGTAGGTTCGTTGCTATGCCCATTTTTAAAAATAAATTCAGCAAATATTTAAAATCTAGTAAATCTAGCAATAAATTCACCAAGTGGGAAATACGATATATTAATGGTTATGAAAAACCCAAGTAGACAGTACAATCCTGTCTTGCTGTCTTGGAATGTATCTTGGGCCAAACCAAGGTATCACAACTCTGAACCTGTTGGCAATCTGAGGTATTCCCTCTTCTCTGATAGAAACATATATAGAAACACACATTAAAGCACACCATTCTTGCACTGTCAAGTATTGATTCACCTTTTCAAATCATCACTTCAAACCATCAAAAGACCCAAAGGGGCCTTCAAATGACACAGAAGAGTCACCACACCCCTGCAAATGTATATGTCAGCTTGGATCCTGAGGGAGAGGAGAGGTAGGTGCAGAATACTAAGATGTTTGCGATGGTTCAAGAGTGTGTGGTTTAGTCTTTTCACAGAATGAGCATTATCCCTACTGACTGGCAAAACATGCCTTGAATGTTCCATGTGCTTATCAGGAAATTTCTGTGGCCCATATTCAATGTGACAAAGCCTTAAAACTTTGTGGGGAAAAAATACAGGAAATTAATTTAATTAACATACAGGAAATTAACATTACAGGAAATACAGGGGACAAAAATAAAACGGAGTGATGGCAATATCCCGAGGCTGTTTATGAGAGCTGAGCCTCATACACACATTAAAATTCAGATGTGAGTGCACAGAGGTTGTCCTGAACACTGGATGGGGGCTCGGAAGGGTGCTTGGTTGATTAGTAAAGTCATATTGGATAATTTGTTTTTGTGCTCCATGGAAGCCCTATGGCAAAATAGTTAATAAAACAGGGCAGAAATTGGAGAACGTCTCTCTGGCATTCCCTTGTGTTCTCTATGAAATGTAAAAGAAACAATATTCTGTCTCTGAGAAACAAATGTTTTTGTATTATATTCGTATATGTATCTTGATATCAAGAAATTGATGTGAGAGAGAGGTCTGAAAGTGAAATAAAAGGGAGGCAGAAAGAGAGTACCCAGTCCTGCCGTGAATCCTACCTGTCAGTTCTGCTCCTGATCACTTTACTAAGCACCGGCTAAAAGAGACATCGTTCGGGAAATGGCGTTGACATAGAAGATGAGGGTCAAAGGCATTGAACATAGCACTGACATTACTCCTTTCTAATCAGCACAGCAAATTTAGCCTGATGGCTGGATCAGTCCTCCAGCCGAGCTTGGACTGCCACTGTTCCAATAGAACATGACTTCACGTCACTCAAATGACACATATCTCAATCCTAACACATGAGACAGGATGCTCATGTCTGAACACGTGTTCACGTGAACACCCTGGTTCTGTTCACTACAAGCATTTGATATACTTGTCACTTTATTGTATAGTAGAACTAATTTATTTTACAATACTAGATATTAATTTCATCCCAGATATTAGTGACATATGGAAACAGACACAAAAGCTCTTCCTGTGCTAGGGGATTCTCCAGATGGTAGGTGTGTGTGCACAGGTTGGAGTATAAATAAAACATGGAGGAAATACTATGGTGATTAAAATCATTATTGTTTCATATTTACAAACATATTATTTTGCTTTGTTGCTCTTAGGTAAAAATTGATCTGATTATAATACAGGTCAACTGAATAATCAAATGATCGCATGTGAAATTTGCAAATGTAGTTTTTAGACACTATGATTTCATTTTCACATTAATAATAATGCACATTTGACATGTAGGGCATCTGGCTTTATTTTCTGTGTGTGATTTATAACACAATGAATTTATTTTTACCTGTGACTTTAGTTTTCACATGCATTCATTTTTTGAATTTTTTTGAATTCACCTGCACCTTTTCAGGGAATAACAAGGTGAAATGCACCTTCACATGTTTTTCAGAGGTGACCACATATTACTTATTCAATTACAATTACACATGTGACTCTGTATCTATTTTAAGTGTCTTTCTAAATATCTGTTATTAAGAAGAAGAATTGAGCCAAGCACATAAATTACCATGCCATTTTCACCCAAACACAACATGTATGTGTGCGAACGAGGCTTTAAAAGGGTAAAAAGGATGAGATCAGTAATACTCTAGCCATCTAGACTATAAATTTAAAGAAGTTAAAGGTCTAGAGTTGCTCATCTACTGTATTAGTTTCACAGCCTTTTTAGAAACAATTTCTGTGGTCTGTTTGAAATGAAGGAAGATTACTATTGTTTGGGGAATGGAACAAACTTTCAATAGAAAAGGTCAAACTAAAATACAGTTCTCTCCACAAGATTTAATCTCTTGCCCTCTCTGTTTAGCTGATATTGTTTTCTAGCTAAAAGAAGCCCAGATGCCATCACATTCCTACTTTCTTTTTTATTTACTACACTCTCCACAGATTTCTGACAGTTCTTTTTCCCCACACCACTTTAAATTCCTCTCCTCAAATGGCACTGTACCAATGGGGCTGAAAACACTCCTTTCACCACATTCAGGTCTGCAAACAGGTCGTGATCTTTCAAAAAGTAGTGGCTAAGTATAATACATTCACATTGTTGTGAGCTTATCTTACTAGTTTTTTACTTCCATTTTTGGTGCTTGACATTAATTCCTCATTTGCACTGATGATGTGTATCTCATGGATGCATGTATATTTATGAGCCGATCAGCATGAGACGTGATAATCAAAGGTCTCATTGCGAGGCTATGCTGGGTTTTATTAGCATAAACAGGTAATCATGCAGAAGGAGTGAGGTTATATCTATCTGTGGAGGCATCAGAATGTAACCTCTCGGAGGCCGTGTCTCAGGTTACAAAAACTTGATTAGCAGCGAGTTTGTATACACAAGGGATCTAGTTGTGTTTACTGGAGAAGCCTGAAGGGATCAAAGTTATATAAATGTTTAATCAATAAGAAACTTTTTCAGAAATATTACTAAAGCAGTGGGATTATGCATTACAGTGGTGTCTCACAATTCCAGGATTTGGTTCGATCCTCAGCTCTGTGGGGTCTTGCATGTGTCCCTGTGGATTACACCAGGTTCTCTGGTTTCTTCCCACCTATCAACAATTGTTGCTTGCTGGATTGGCTACTCTAAATTTCTGTGAATATGTGTCCTTTGAAGCACTGCGAAGTCCCAGGCAGGGTGTATTCCTGCCTCACCTCCAGTGCTCCAGGTTAGCCTTCAGATCTAGCTAGACTTTTACCAGGATAAAGCAGTTATAGAAGATTAATCATACTAGTGTTAAATGTGGACCCTATTCCTGAGGGAATATGGAAATATATAGATATAGAGATATGCAGAATAGATGCTAATTCTATTTTCTGAGATGTCTGCACTACATCTTGGACATTGACAGATCTGAGCTACACTGGTTTATAAACACATTGTTGAACCTATCTTAAAGTCTATAAGGGGCATGTTAATTATTTTAAATATTTTAAATATTTTTTCAGTGCAAACTAAAATAAATACTGAAAACTAATATCGGAAAACAATACTGGTGAGTAGGGAAAGATTAAGCTAAGGGGACCAGTTTCTAACGTATTTAGCATAATGTGCCCTAGTGAGAAAGAAGTGTTAGGGGCAAGGCTGAAGCCGGAGCAGGGAAAACCTGAACCAAACAGAAGATTTCTGTTACGTACTGTACTTTAATTATTGCATTACTACATCGAATCTAAATTTTCACTCCTGGGCATGAAGTAAATAAACTAAAAAGAAAATGTCATGTCACTGATCGCAACTCACACTACAGATGGTATAAGTCCAAAAATACACGTATAGGCAACACATGCTGCTTGATTTAGTAAGTAAAATCAGAGGTGCAGCCCTGGAGGAAGGCTCTGACACATTTAAGAAAGGTAAGTGCTGCGAGTCAGTTCATTTAGATTCTGAGCATGACTAGCATGACAAATGAAAGGCTCAATTGCACTCCATAACATGCATATTTGTCCAAGCATCTAATAAGTGTTTTAGGGCATAGTGCTGATCACATCACTTCACAATTGGACAAAAAAATAGAAATTAGGATGGAAGTTAATTACTGCCATTAATGCTAGACTTCACATGTAATAAGACATATGAAATTCACATTTACATTGATGGCATTTGGCAGATGCAGTTATCCAGAGCAACTTACATTTATCTCATTCATACATCTGAGTATTTGGGTTAAGGGCTTTGTTCAAAGGCCAGCAGTTTCAGCTTCCACCACCCCAATCTATTATTTTTTTATACTGCACTGTTTAATTTACATTAGATTAGCATAATCATTAGATTGACATCTATGCAATACTACTAGCAATACTACTATTATTACTACTACTAATATCCACAGTTATCTCCATTTAGATAGTGACATATTTTCAAGAAAAAAACACTCTATGGCCAAGCATACACTTCCAGTCAAAAGTTTGGACACACCTTCTAATTCAATGTTTTCTTCTTTATTTTTATTACTTAAAAGACACTTCATGTC
>JAQQZR010000004.1:12059067-12075416 GCA_030068235.1 Notoglanidium macrostoma
GTTTACTACATAATTCAGTATATGTGTTGCTTCATAGTTTGAGGTATCCAGTATTGTTTTACAATGTAGAAAACAAAAAAAAAAGAAAAAGCTATGAAAGAGAAGGTGTGTCCAAACTTTTGACTGGTAGTGTATGTGGACACCTGACCACACCACCCATATGTAGTTCTTCCCAAAAGTTGGACCTAAGGGGCCCAAACCTGCTCCAACATGACAATATCCATGTACACAAAGTGGTGGTCCATGAAGACATGGTTTGCTAAGGTTGGAGTGGAAGAACTTGAGTGACCTGCACAGAGCCCTGACCTCAAACCCACTGAACACCTGAGGGAGGAACTGGAACGCCTACTAAACCCCAGGCCTCCTCATCCAACATCAGTGCCTTACTAATGCTCTTGTGGCTGAATGTACACAAATGCCATAAAGTCTAATGGAAAGCCTTCATAAAAGAGTGGAGGTTATTATAACAGCTAAGGGGGACTAAATCTGGACTGGGATGTTCAAGGATATACATTTACATTTATGTCATTTGGCAGATGCCCTTATCCAGAGCGACTTACATATTTTTATATATTTTATATATTACATAGACTCCACACAATATATGTGTGTGATAACCAGGTGTCCACATACTTTTCACCATATAGTGTTTGAAAAAATCTCCTACTAAAGTGCAACATATCTGCATAGCAAGAGAATCAATAGCAGCAAGCAGTGAAATACACATACATACATTAACCCTTCATAAATCATGGTTAATTTCAAATTGCTATTTGGAAATTTTACAGTGAGCAGTTTCCTCACAATAGTAATAATCTAAACATACTAAAAGCCGCTACTTAACTGAAATGAGTACGAAATGGGAGAAATATAACACATCAATCCACACACTCCTGTGTTCATGTGCTTCCTGGGCTCTGACCAATAATCCTACATTAGCCGCAATAACATCAGACAAATTTATTAGAATAAGCCATTTAGACACTGTGACAAATATAAATATGACATAAAACCACAACTACATACCAGTCCATGATTAAATAACATCACATGACCTCTTCAATCAGTCCAAGGCAACTTTAATGCAATATATGAATATTTATGCACCAATGTTGATACAAAGACCCAATCAGAAATGGTTATAACAGCACTTGCACATTGTGGTAGCAAAAACAAAAAGTACCAAAAGAATTTCCTGTATTGATTTACTTACTGATTTAGTTACTGTAGATCATAACCAAGGTATACACACACACACACACACACACACACACACACACACACACACACACACACACACTCACACACACGCACACTGATATACACTACTTATTTATTACTGCTATTGAGAAAAACTCTTCATCTGAGCAAAAGTAAACTGATATGGTAGTGAAGTCTATAATATGAAAGCTTAGCAAGGAAGTGGCACCAAAAAGGAATTTGAATTTAGGGCTCCCTCGTTACCATGACAGTTCAATTTATTTTTCTCATATATTACAGTCTCTGAATATCTCCGAATATTTTTGCTCCTGTATGACATGACTGAGTAAAAGCTCTTAATAACTAGGACTGCCTGGGAGGTCTAAGTTCTCAATCTGTAGCTCATATTCCACTTGTGATGTTCTGATAAAAGCTCATTTAGACAGAGATAAGGGGAGAGAAAGAGAAAAAGACCGAAAAACAAAACTCTTAGAGATCATGTGTCAAACTAATGGGGGTGATGAAGATTAGAAGGCTTATTTTGATGCAGATGGATGGGGATGAGGAAGATGATGAATGAGCCAACCTGAAGAAAGCAGCTGTATCCTGATCTACACGGGTCACATTCTAATTCAAAAAGCTTAGCCTTCACTAAGGCACACAAAGTTATCAAGTCTCCAAAAACATCAAAGCCTCTAAAGCACACACTCCAACATCGAACAAAGGCCCAAAAAGCACAATGCACCAAAAAGCACCACTCACACGCCACTCATACATCGGCCTCTTCCAAACTGCCATCTCCACAGCACCTTGCACCCTACCTGCTTGTTTTTGAGGTCAAGCGAGAGCTCGTAGTCAGAAGCGCTGGCATGGCTGCAGGCCCCGTTCCTTTGTACCCTCATTGGAGAAGATGCGGTGTGATGCAGACTGGGCCTCCTGCCTCCTCCTGCACCTCCCCTCCCTCCTCCAGCCTCCTCTTCCTCTGTTTCTTTCTTCCCTTGCTCCTCTTGCTTCTCCTGCTGCTGATGCTGCTCAGGTGACTCAGCCAGAGGTTTAGTTCCTTCTTTCTCATTCTCTCTTTCCTTCACTTCCACCTCCACTACCACCACTGGCTCAGGAGACTCTCGTGCCAGATCTCCTACTCCATCCCCACCTCCACCATCAGCAGGTGGAGTAGAGACATCTCCATCCGGAGGTGGCACGGGGCCCTCAGGGGAGACGGAAGGAGTGTCTTCATTGCTGAAATGGAGAAAATGCAGAGTGAGCCTGCAGCCATCTGACCTCATCCTCCAGTTGGTGCAGGCAGAGCCCTCCCTTTCTCTGGTTCACTCCTTCTCTCAGAGGAAGAGGACAAAGAGAGACGAGGGCACCCTGCCATCCACTGCAGGGCAGAACTGGCACACTTACCCCACAAGCAGAGGGACGGGGAAAGGACACACAGTGACTCGTGACACACACACAGACAACAAGACACAGCCATGCAGCTCTTAGTGTGTTAGGCAGCAGGTGTTTGTGTGTGACTGTGTGTGAGTGTGACCCGGCAGCCTCGTGCTTTCACTCTGCCTGACTGAAGCGTTCCCATTGGGATGAAGAGTGTAAGACTCTTTGTGTGCTCTGGGGAGATGTACATGACAGCAGGAGAGCGGCTTTGCTTTCTTTATGTAGCAGCTTGCTGGTATTAGTATGGGAGCATGGGACTCTCACTTACATAAAAGAAGCCGCTGTTTCTCTCTCTCTTACCTTTCTTTCTCACCATATTTTGTCTCACACATATTCTTTCCTTTATTCCCATTTCTTTTACTCTTTTGAAATTTAGTTTCAATTCAGTTCAATAAGACTTTATTGGCATTACAATATTGCTAAAGCATCGTCAGGATTGAACGTTTCACTGATTGTGACAGAGCGTCTTTTTTGTCTTCTCACTCTCTTCCAAGGATGTAACCAAAACTGACTACATTGTTCAGAATGAACAGATAACGCGTTTTAAACAGAAAGAAATACAGATATGAATCGGAGGCCCACTATTTTTGCCAGCTTACAGAAAGATTTACAGGGCATCTGGTTGTGACTAGAGACTGGGATCCTGTGGGACATGAGTAGGACGTTTTTACTTTCGTACATGCACGACAGGCACGATTTTACAGTATCCTTAGTAACTGCGTGATTTAAATTAGGACACTGGTTTGTTTATATTTTGGGAAATAGAATCAACTAAATTCACTGAAAACTGGCATCTACCTCCGGGTGTTTTCCTAGTGTTTTCCAGGGCCACATTGGGTTGTATTTAAGAATTAAAAAAAACGTTCCACTTAAGGCCATGCCCACTTCAGGTTCAAATCCATGCACAGATCCCGATCCTTTGTAGCACTAAACAAACACAGTCATCGCATTACACCTCTAGTATTTTTGTACCTTCTGTCTCTCTCTGTATGTTGCTCCCTCACTGCTTCTGTTTCAACTTTTCTTTTCATTCCTTGTACTCTAAAGGAAATTGGCATCTGGTCTTACATTCATACACTGACAGCATCTGGTTTTATATTCCAAATGACAGTAGCTCTTCTGCTTTGGTGGACTGACAGATTTTGGTAGACTGTTCCTCATGATCATGGCTCTGCTAAAAAATAGAAGATTATTCTTGTTGACATATTGGACTTCTTCCATGGTCAATGATTTTCTTCTACCTTTATTATGCAGTGAGGAAATGTTGTGTTATATTGGTTAGACCTCTGCATTTTGTCACCTACTGCACCAGCCATCCCCGAGGAAAGGGAATCACTTTCCAAATGATCTCTCCCATTTTTCTGCTAAACAGTTTTGAGAGGTTTTTTTTCTTTCCTTTATGGAGGATTTAAGGTTGGGAGTTGGTTGATTGTGAGCAGCATATAAAGCCAATTCAGTCATGCCTTTGATTTTTGGCTTTATAAATAAACCTGGCATACTCCCCCTGAGTGCTCCTTCTCTTCTCTCACCCTGTGCATTCTCCTCTTTTTTCTTTCTGCCTGAATGTGTTTGACCATGTGTGTGTGATGACAGAAGCACTCTGGTTTTCTTGTTTCTATCTTAGCACAGAGGAGTATTAGAAAGTGGTGCTATATTCAGACAGGTCAGGCTCGCTCAGGCTTTTAACAGAACGTCTTCTGCCGCCTGCATAACTCTATGCATGAAGCAGGAACTCAATCTTCCTGTCTTGACCCTCAATGTGGGCAAAGAGACGGCACACATGGAGCTGCTCTAACTCTGATCCAACACAACATTTTTGATGCTTTTATTTCTCATTGTCATGTATGAAGATGATGTCAGTCCTATGTGTATGAGTCATATGCAGGGACAGATTACTGACAGGGCCTGTAGGGGCTCGTTACCTGGGGACAGTAGGGGGCCTTAGTTTGGATTTGAAGTGAATGATCAGCCCATTACAATGTCTCACACAACACAGTACACAGAACACAAGTGAACAGATGAAAAGTCACAGAAACTGAAATGAATTCAGAAATGTTATTGGTGTGTGGGTTTGAATTTGCAACCAATAAGTGGTCACTTAGGTTGAAAGTGAACTACTACTAGGCGGATGAAATAAAAAGCATGGATAATCTGAAATCCAATCATGAACAAAATGTATCAACAAAAGAGAAAAAAAGTAAAAACTAAAGAAATGCCAGAGAATGTTTATTTTCCCAAATGGGTAGGTTTAAAAGGGAACTCCAAACTATGGGTCAAAGAAGACTCGATCACTTTGAGTCAGAGCTTGTTAAAACGCTACACTTTGATGATTTGGTAGACAAGTTTGTGAGGTAAAACACAACAAATGAACCATTCACCTATGGTAAGACTGCCTTCTGTATATCACCAAGACTACTCCAATACTTTAAAGATGTATAAAATAACACAGTACTTTATGAGCTTTATTTTTGAAAGTATTGGGTTGTGGGGTGGAGTGGTCAGGGTTCTATGCAAAGGTTCTTACCCAGGGGCCCAATAATTACTAATCCATCTCTGCTGGTATGTTGTGCAAATATGAATGATTTTCCGAACCCCGCATGTCAAATTTTCTGATTCTGAGTATGGTGAGTTTTTGACATGAAGAATAGAAATGAAATACACCTAGTTATATGAAATGCCCTCAGTTCAATATTGCACATAAGATGCACCCTTTGGAACATAATATGATGAGGCAATGGCATTGCAGAATTATCTGAGACTCTCACACAGGCAGGATTTTGTGTTAAGGGAATGTTACATAGGAGAGGAAGCTGACAGCTTGCATTATCACAGCAAGAAACCCCCAGGAAGCCTTATTTGGACACAATAGGGGTTTAAAAGATTTTATCGCAGTGAGGTGGAAATATTGATAAAAAAAAAAAAAAAACATTATTGAATGAAACTAGAGCAATGGTAAAGGTCTAAGCCACAGCCATATCTCATTTCACCATGCATTCCCTGCATTGCCAGAGGGGCACAAGATAAACGTCAAGAGATATAAATCTGTACCTTTCCGAAACGGCTGGCAAGATAAGTCAGGAGTCAGTGAGCACAAAATCAGAGCATTGCATTGGGCATATGGAGTATGTCACTCACACAGCACATCTTCATGAAGATGGAGAGCGAGCGATGGCTTGGGAAAATAGGGAATTAGTGCTAATTAAGCCTTGGTGCTAGATTTCTCACTGTACATGTAATAAACACATCAATTAATAGACATATATTGTTTAGTGAATGTCTTCCTTAACTTCGTTTATTCATTCATTAATCTTCTCATGCTCGGGGTCACGGTGGCTCTACAGCCTATCCTGGGAACACTGGGCATGAGGACAAGACACGAGTCCATCGCAGTGCACTAAGCACAAACATTCGCTCAGTCATTCACACCAAGGGGCAATTTAAAATCCTCAAGCCACCTACTTGCATGTTTTTGCGAGTTGGGAGGAAACCAGAGAACCCAGAGTAAACCAGGGAGAACATGTATAGATACTCTGCAAATACCCGAGATCATGATTAAACTGGTGACGCTGGAGCTGTGAGGCAGCAACTCTACCCACTGTACAGACTGTTAACCTCTTATTGCGCTAGAATCTGAAACAGAATGGCAATGCTATAAAGCATTTCTTGCATGTGAGTCTGTAAATTACACTATCCTGTTAAAAATCAATCATAAGAACAAAGACAAAAAAAAATCACAAGGACAAAAAATGCCTTGCAAGTTCGTTTAGGATTTGTACCGGGTGGACGGTTTATGTAGCAAGCAGAGCAATGCTATGGGCTGTTATTATTTACGCTGGAGAAGTTCTCCATATTCGGTTGTGCTGTGTAGGTGATTAACCTGAATTCCTGGGCAGCTTATACAGATTATTCAAATTATTTTCACATAATTCTCATCTCCAAACTTGCCAGGGGCAGGACTATTTCAGTTATGTCTATATTAAAGTACTTGCCTTTTTTTCTCCATCAATTGCAGCGTAGAAGTATGAGACTATTTAAAGAAAAAATAGTTTAGGCTAGACTAAGGCAAATATTCAAATAAAACAGCTAATATTCTTATGAATAGCTGTGAGAATCCTGTTAATTTGTAACCACTGCAAATCTGTAGCAATAACAAATACCATCCACATTAATAGGCCATAAGCCTGTAAAATAGCACTTGATGTAGCATATCCTATTTTTTGCATGATGAACTTAAAACATAATAAATTAAACTGAAAGCAGTAAAAAGCATGACAATTACGCAGGCCTGAAAAATGCTGCATCACCAGTATCCAAATCTGACGAACAATGTTGATTTATCATGAATTCTGCACATGCACATCACATGCTCCTTGTGGTTATGTGATGGATTACTTAGTATTAATTATCTTGATTGCTTCACTCCTGAGTATTAACATTCATGCTTAAGTGTGTTTACTTGTGGCTCTGTCTTGTCTCTTTAGTAACCATCTTGCACTTGTTTCTTCATTCTTTCATAGCTTTCTAGTTGGACTGCAATCTGATGCATTGTAAGTTGCTTTCCCTAATGAAAATGCATAAATTGTATATATATAAACTTGCACTTTGGCAGAATTCCATGAGCGAAAAGGGCAGAATGTCAGGAAGGTGGACGCTCTGTACAAAATGAAATGGTCGTCCCTTCCTCAGCAATATGCTCATGGATTACAGAATAAAAAGAGTGACAACAGAGAGCTCCTCTTGTCTAAAGTGTGTCTAATGGTGTTCACTTTTTTCTTCTCTGTTCTTCCAGAATCCTTTCTGCAACCATCTTGAAATTCAAACTCCTCCATGCCTGTCCAACTTCTTTCAATTCGTCAAACATGACATCTTTAAGTATAGCCTGCACATAGAATACTATGTGTGTATGACTGCAGGACTGCAAGGGGCTGCAGTGTTTTCCGTTTCCTTTGCAGCAGATTACTGGCCTGAGGGTGGTGCTGCACAGTAGAATGCTGATAGACATAGACTGCACATACTGTACCACTGCAATGCAACAGAGATGCAGCACTTGCATGCAAACGCAATTAAATCGATACAAACTCACAAAGCCAAACGCGACCTTATGACCATTTATAATTTAGGTAGGTTCTTGGATTCATTATCATTTCAAAATCAGCAACTGGAATAAGGCTCTAATTTGAGAGTTAAAAAGGCGTTCTGATTTCCGCACATCTCTGAATGTATGTGTGCGGGAGAGAAAACACCCTCCCACTTCCCTCAGATTGTCACTAGAACTAGAGAAAAGGAAAAGCAATCCCAGTCCACCCACAGCATGTGTGAAACACTAACTACAATTGTGCCCTTGGCACTTATCGCCACCAACAAAATGACTATTATTAATGAATTTGATATACAGCATCTCTATTTCTGCCCCACAGATAAACCCAAGAGCTTAAACACAGACCACTTCACCCACTCAGCACTACCACAAAGCCCCCACGTCCGACAGGCATTCTGAGTAGTATGACAGTTAAAGAGCCCCTTATGCCATTACAGCTGTTCTGCTATAGAAGGTTAAACCACAGGCTCTGGTTTGTTGCAACAAAATCTCCCTCTTCAGTGTGTGTTTTTTCTTTCAGATGTGTCCTAGTAACTAGCTCATGAACGTTTCCAGTTAAATCTCCAGTTAGGGACTTAGAGACAATCATTCTCTATTTTTGTAAGAAATGTAGTTGTGAATTGGCATTTCATTTAAGCTAGAGTTATTGTGGTGAGAATGAGGAAACGCTGCAGTATTGTTTGATTAGCTTCTGCTTCAGAAAGGGTGGAGAAGGGCTCCGAACATAAACATTCTTAGGACTCATTACGTACTTATAACAGGAGCTTGCTGGAAAACTGTGTCTACGTTGGTTGGTAGCAAGATAGCTAATACTCCATGATAAACAGTAAAACACAAAAGCAATAGAGTGGTTTGCCATCTAATCCAGCCTCCTGACTGACTGTATGCCTGCTGCTGAACTCGCTTGTATGAATCGGTTGCTAGCAAGCTAATGCTCCATAATAAAAGTAAAACAAATGCACAAGAAGTCAAGCTATGCTATTTAATCAAACCTCCTGACTGACTGTCTACTATGGTGGATATTTTTATGGAATCATGTTCATTTATATTATATAAAATTTCACGTTTATGCGCTGTCAAACATTTTGTCAATAATTTGTGGTTAAATTAAGGTGACGGCAAATTAGCTTGCAGAATTTAACTGACAATAAGCTAGGGTAATGTTCTTGCAATCCTTTCAGAATTATTGGGAGGGAACAAAATGTACGCATGGAATTTCTAGCAAGTTACTGTCAAATTCAGGTTTTTGACTGTGTTAGTACAGACAGTCTAATTATGGTAACTATACTATATGACAAACATCTGACCATCACACCCATATGTGGGTCGTCCCCAAACTGTTGACAGAAGTCTTTGCATGTTGTATTATTAGCTTCCCTTCACTGGAACTAAGAGGCCCAAACATGTTCCAACATGACAATGCCCCTGGGCACAAAGTCATGTTCATGAAGACATGGTTTGCGAAGGTTGGAGTGGAAGAACTCAAGTGGCCTGGACAGATCCCTGACCTCAACCCCTCTGAACACCTTTGGCTGGAACTGAAAAGCCGACTGTTCCCCAGACCTCCATGCCTTACAACAGTGCCTGACCAGACCATGCTCCAAAATCTACTGGAAATCCCTCCTAGAAGATTGGAAGAAGATTATTATAGGAGGAACGAGGGTACTAGATCTGGAAAGGGATGTTCAAAAAGCACATTTGACACTTTTGGCCATATCATTGTATGCAATATGGTACATAGGATTTGAAAGTTATTTATAATCATTTGCCTAAAATATAAATTCTGAAAAAAGATCAACTTCACAATGAGAATTCACACATTTATACATGCCACTAATATTTTCAGCAACACAGTAAAGTTGATGGAAATATAACAAATAAATCCATTTAGCATATACATATCATGTATTACTAAGGGTTGTGTTGATACTTCACAGCTCAATCCTGAGCTCAGGTTTTCTTTCCAAGTTGGTAAATTCCCCCCAGATGTTAATGAGTGTGTGAATGTGTATAATGCAGCATAATGCATGAATAATGCAGCACTAAGTATGGCTTGACCTCAGATTACATCCACCCTATCCAAAAAGTCCAGATCTGTGAAAAGTATTTTACTGCTTTGTCGTCCTACTTTCCTCACCTTTACTGTTACTTCAGTGGTACCACCTTCTTCCCCCCTGAAAACAATCCTTATGCTTGCTATTTTTTTTTCTTTTTCTTTTTATTTTTTGTGAAGCACATTAATCACATTGTTGTGTGGGAAGTTAGGTCAAATTCAGAATGCAGAGTGGAAACTGCATAAAGAAGCGCAGTTACTCTTGTGTGATGTAGTCGACACTGCAGTAGGATGATCCTGCTCCCTTTCAAATATATTTACAATACGGTTCATATGCTATAGAGGACAGGTGCAAAGTAGAGGAGCAGCATTCGGTAAAACTGGAGTCTTTTATCTAGTGTATGTGTTGAGAGGCATAGAGAATGAAAGAGGGGAAAAATAGAAAAAAGCATTAAAGTGAGACGGCGAGATGCAGAGAAAAAGAATGGTGCAGTAAAACACTTGGACATTCTACTATTTTAGCAGCGCAGTAATGGAAGAAAAGAGCTGACACTATCATATCTTCACACTTACCACTGAATATTATCTCAAAGAAACACAGAAACGCCTCAGCGGCATGACTTAAACTCAGATAACCGTGTTATGACCTACTGTAGAGCTCTGAGTGAGAAAGCCTCTTCTGTGGAGTCATGTCACAGACCCGACTGAAATGTGTGGTGACCTGGGATAACCCTTCACATGATAAATCTTTGACATTTTCTATTATATAGAGTTCTGCACGGCTATGTAATTTCCTGAACTGAAGCATTCTTAAATGCTCTGAAATATGCCTGCCAAAAGTGAAATCACATTTAAACATTTTAAGTTCCTCCACCTACCTATACATTTATCTGACCAGTTACTTGGGAAAACAAACATGAATGGAAAAATTTTAAAGAATTACACATTTACAATGGGAAATGAGTTACGTGTCTGATTATCAGCATCATCCATATCAGACCACCTGAGCTAAAAGCCACTCTTTGCATTTGAACAACAAGCCTCATTGTCTCATCACGCTACTGATCTCTATCAGCTCTTATATCAGTGAGGAATAAACTATTGATTAATTCTGCCAGTTCTGTTGGTCTTTTTTTTTTTTTTTTTGGTCATTTAAATGTTTTCGAATGTTTGGCTGCAGTCATCTGTACAGATGGTATAAGTGTTCTCTGTTTTGTTAATATCTCATTACAAACTGAATCGATTAGGATTATCTCTGTTTTCCCTACAGCTCAAATCATGTGCAGATGCCTCATGATTACTCAAGATCTTTCCAAGCTGATGCTAAGGCAAGGTTAGCCTAAATAAAAACATTCCCATGCCATTTTGCCGAAAAAATAGTTATGATTTCTTAAATCAGAGATGTAAGAGTATATTATTGGCACAAAAAAAAAATCCCTTATAATTTTTATAATAGTCTGTTTGTCTAGAATTCTGCCACAGTGTCAGCTGCAGGTTTTCTTGTTTTCCTAGGCCACGCTAGGAATTTAGTGCTCGGTGTATAAATCACATAATACTGCACATAAAAGAAATAACATGTACAACAAACATTTAACAGTTGACACGATTACTGAATATACGTTCACAGCCCTTTTCGAAGCTTTTTAGAAGTCCTTAAGCTCTTCAGTGTGTCTGTCTCTTGAGCTCAGCACTCAATAACAGCTCAGATCAATTCCTGACTGAACCTTTCTCTGTCTATTTCTTTCCCTCCCCCCTGTGCATGAGGGATTCTGGCCGTGCATGATGCGGGAAGGTCAGAGCTGACATGGAGCACTGAGAGAAGAGGGTCGGACTCTTGTTCAGCCACTGGGATGGGATGTACGGATGCAGCGAGAGCGCTGACAATGAGGTCGCCAGGAGCGTGGGCATCAGCACTATGCTAATGGAAGATTATGACACGCTGCTCGAACCAAAAAAATACATATAAAAAGACAAAGAACAAAAGAAATAAATAGGCTGGTGTCATCATCAGGACATGGCTATTCAGAGACCGACGGCATTAACCCGCAGCACATAATCATCACATATTCACAAACACACTTTACATACAAACACGAAAACACAAATACACAGTTTCCTGAAAGAAAATGATGCTGAGACTATGACATAACAACGAACATCACACAAACCTGGAAAAAAAGACACAAACGACAACTCTATAAAATTCACTCCGCTGCATTTAACAAACCAGTACTCGTCACTCATTTCCTCTGGAACTGTTTCAACTTTGCTGATAATTAGGCATTAAAATGTGCATTTGTAAGCACCAGCAGGTTCCCAACAGGAAATCCGCCATCTTTTTCATTTGATTTGATTTGATCACAACTTATATAATCTCTCAAAACGCGTGCCCAGACACGCATTCTGTCATTGGAATATTGAAAATTTCCTTGATATCAAACAGACCAGCATTTGTTTACAGCCTGCCGAGAGATGCACTTTCTAGCACATTACCTCATGTCCTGTTAAAAACTGCAGTATTTGTTCCATTTCCTCAAAAGATTTCATGTCTATCCTATGTAAATCAAGCTGTTATTCTAACATTAGTTTCAGCCACAGATATTCTGCGGGCGATGGCTGGAGCTGTACACAAGCTTTCACAGGTTGTTCATAATTGCTGCTGGCAAAGCGAAGGACGACCTTCATTTTCAGTGCACGTGCACAACCTTGAGCTGTCATTTCAGTGATGAATGACAAATCTAAATGATTGGCTCAAGAGACTCTTCAACCGATCCTATGACACACGTGTCTGACGTTTCTTCAGTTCCCCACTCACAGCTTTATTTGCTACTTGCAGTTAATCCTGATTTAAAATGACTAGTTATAAACTGCAAGTGACAGGTAGCATGTGTGCTTGTCTTTTACTAGAGTGACATTTTGACATAGATGAAGCTATTATTTTAGCTTTCTACTACAGTATTTTGGATTTGAAATTAACTAATGAATATAAGCACAGACATTCAGCTTGAATTTGAGGGTATTAACTGAAACTACTTTACCAAACATTATGTACCATATTGGCCATCTTATGGCGTGTGCGTGTATGGCTGCCAGTAGAACTGGTTCTCTTCTATTTATCGATCATGTAACTGCTGATAAAAGCAGCAAGATGAATTCTGAAGTGTACATGGCTATATTATCTGCTCAGATTCAGCCAAATGCTTCAAAACTCATTGGATGATGCTTCACGCTATAGATGGACAATGACCCGAAGCATTCTCTGAAAGCAAACCAAGACTTTCGTAAGGCAAAGAAGTGGATTGTTCCGCAATGGCCAAATCTAGCACATGACCTGAATCGAGAATCGAAACCTGAATTTCACTTGCTGAAGGCAAAACT
Source organism: Notoglanidium macrostoma (assembly GCA_030068235.1). Lineage (NCBI taxonomy): Eukaryota > Metazoa > Chordata > Actinopteri > Siluriformes > Auchenoglanididae > Notoglanidium > Notoglanidium macrostoma. The sequence continues at coordinate 12,072,237 of JAQQZR010000004.1, forward strand.
AAAGGAAAAACGCCCCAAGAACAAGCAGGAAGTGAAGACAGCGGCAGTAACACCTGGCGGAGCATCACCAGGGAAGAAATCAAGCATCATTTGATGTTTATATGTTTCAGACTTCAGACAGTCATTGACTGAAAAGGATTTGCAACCAAGTATCAAAAATGACAGTTATTATTGTTGGTTTGCTGTTTTACATTTGGTCCCTTTGATGGGGGGTACACACAAAGTGCTGTAATTCTTACACCTTTCACCCAATTTTGGATGAAATATACAATAGACCGCTTAAAAAATACATTTGTCAAAGTCCAAACATTTATGGGCCTGACTATAAGTGCACTGGCTTCTGACAAATAAACAAACTTATGAATATGACTCAGGTGCAAGATATAGTTACAGGACTAAAACAAAACCCTTCAGAGACTCATCTCTCAGCTCTTCTAGGAGTATAGTTTGAAGAATGTATCAGCGAGTTAATGTGATATTCTCACGGATTTTCTGAGGGCCTCTGTCTAGTCATATTCTTAGGTTTGACATATAATTGAGTAGTGCATAAAATGCTGAAGAGGGTTAGGGCTAAAAGCAGGCTCGGTGCTTATAATTAAATCATCTGAACTGTCCATCCAAATGGTCTGTTGTAATGAATTTAATATAATATCACTTATGGAGAAGTATGGACTTTGTCCTTGAAATATTCTTTGGCTAATAAAGTATGAGCAGTATCGAAGATTAATTCATAGTTTCTTATAACCAGACTTGATGAAAATCGCTTACGTTTTTTTTCTTCACGTCCTTCAAAGTGATATTGTGAGGTATATATTTGCCATAAATGTTATCATTAAAAGAAATTCAAACAAACAAACAGACAATTTATGTTCAGTACACATCTGTCTACCCATACACACACAGTGTGTGTGTGTGTGTGTGTGTGTGTGTGTGTGTGTGTGTGTGTGTGTGTGTGTGTGTGTGTGTAGAGTGTTCTGGGTTTATTTTGGTTTAAAAATAACACCACCACAAAAGCCCAAGAACATCTCAAACTCTATCAAATGAAAGGCTCTAAGACATGAATGTGAGAATAATCTGCAATGGCCAGGTTTTCTTCCTGACACTCCTGAAGGGCTATTCACCATTAGTTTATCCTGAGTGTGCTTCACTGCAAATTATAATGCACCAAAGCACTTAACACACATTTTGAGATCAAGGTAACAAAACCCTGAATGAGGATAAAGATTTGAACACTGCATGCTGAGATGTAATTTAACTTTGCCAGCACTAGTTAAACAGCTATGAACTTGCTTTTTGGCATGACTTGTTCTGATTTGGCAACCGGTGGAAACATTTGTGCCAGAACAGGTGTGAAGCAGTGACACTGCTACAATAGAGATTAATTCTTACTCGGATATGTTTGTAAAGCCTCACAGAAACACTGACACGTAAGAGCATAGAGCCGGGGAATTCGGAAGAGTTATTATTCTAAAAAGTTATTCCTGAAATGTGGACAATAAAAGTGAAAAATAATAAGCAAAGACTAAAGGCTCTTGAACCACTGAATATCATCACAAACCATTTTCTTGCACATGATGGGAAAGGAAAGGTAAGGAACGTTCTGAAATATGTATGACAAGTTTAAAAAAATCATCTCCTCTACTCTTTGTTTAGGGGTAAAGCAAGCAAATGGAGAAGATACGAGAGAGAGAGAGAGAGAGAGAGAGAGAGAGAGGCAGAGAGAGAGAGAGAGAGAGAGAGAGAGAGAGAGAGAGAGACGGAGGATAAAAATGGCCAGTCTTTGAAGATGTATGTGTGACATTCTGAGTAAATGGCTAAAGCAACATCAGCAACAAAAGTTTAAGAACCATCCAAATCTGCAAACAGAACCTCTGGCATAAGCACTACATCTACAAAAGTAGTATACAGAACAGAATGAGTCTTTTAAAAAATGCATGCATTGCAAAAGGCTGTTGTAGAATAAAATATTATTGTACGAAGGTGTGAAAACAGTACCCAGGCTGAGATGAAGGTGTCGATACCAAATGGAGTATCCAATTGATGTAGCCTGAAATGAAGTGCTATTATGCTGAATTTCAACATGGATTCTATAGCCTGCGGAAAGCACCGTATCATTACGGTCCTGCATTCTGTTGTGTTCATTGATGTCTCGCTAAACACAACATCGCAGGCCTATTTTTATGCCTTCACACACAGACACACATTTATAATAGTACTATCACATTTCACGACCTTCTATTAACAATTATTAATACAGCTAGTAAATGCTATTCTACATCTAAATCTAACTTGGTGACCAAAGAAAACACAAACACAAGAAAATATCCTAGGCCTCAAGAACCACTTGTCTTTGGACTATAGGAGGAAACTGGAGCACCCAGAGGAAACCCACTCAGCCACAGGGAGAACATGCAAACTCCACACAGAAAGGTCGTGGTTAACCTGTAGGCTCAAATGAGAACATTTTTGCTGTGAGACAACAGTGCTAACCACGCACCATAGTGCTGCCCAGGATCAGAAGACAGATAACCCACGTTAATCCATTACTAGGACGTACAGGAATAGATAGGAAAAGTCAAAATACAGAAACATGGTTATCTGGCCCCAGAAGAAAGTAGGATAAATATTTTCTCCTAAGCATTTCTCTATAAAATTGCCAAGATTTAGAATTATGAGTATAAGAAATATGATGAGTATGTAGTTATGTATATGGAGCGTAATGAATTCACTGTCCTTGGTCCCCACCAAGATATTAAAAAAAGCTAGCTAGCAAGCATGCACATGCACACACACACACACACACACACACACACACACACACACACGCACACACGCACACACGCACGCACACACATACTTACATAGAGGATCATATGGCTGTGCAGAGGACAACAAAGTTCATTTGAGAACATTATTCAGAGCATTGAAATGAGTTAAAGGAAAGAGTACAAATCTCTATGATTGCATAAATTAATTTATTATAGTGCGTGTTGGATAAAGAAATAAAGAGGGACACTAATCTGAAACTGTGTGTGTGTGTGTGTGTGTGTGTGTGTGTGTGTGTGTGTGTGTGTGTGTTGTGGAATAGGGTTTCAATGTTTCATTTGTTCTGTGTGTGTGTGTGTGTGTGTGTGTGTGTGTGTGTGTGTGTGTGTGTGTGTGTGTGTGTGTGTGTGTGTG